>JAABKJ010007545.1:15463298-15610568 GCA_011634705.1 Andricus grossulariae
GACCGTAACATTTCCTTTGGACTAACATTTTTTTTATATTAGGTTTAAAGACATAAGAGACGTTTTCTAAATAAAAAAATGTTTTTCAAGACGAAGTATGTCCAGAAATAAATAAAACAATATTTTGATGTAAGAATGAATGCTTTTTCAATATAATAAGTATCATCAGTTTGTTTTTTAAATTCATATCAATATAATTTTTATAAGATTCTTGAGAATATTAAAAAGGATTTTTGAATATTTCGAATGTGTCAAAAAAGAATCGAGAAGATTCTAAACAAATTTTCTTTATTTTATAAGATTTCACAAAATACTAGGAAAAACTAGATTTTTTTAAAAAGATGTTCAGGACTTTTAGAAGTTTGGAAGAAATCAAGAAATATTTGATAAATTTTAGGAAATGTTTCCAAGTTTTGAAATATTTCTAATCTATTTGAAACGTCTTAAATTCCTAAAAATATTGTTAACTTACTCGAATTTTTCTCAAAATTTTGAAAAATCGATCAAAATGTAAAAAAATTGCCTTATAATCTTCTAAACTTTCCCACGAATTTGAAAAAATGTGTGTATTCTCTTGAAACCTTTCGAAATTCTTCTAAAGCTTCTAAAGTTTTTTTGTTGTTGAAATCTTTATAAATGTACATTTCTAAAAATCTTTTAAAGTTTAAAATTCTTTTTGAATCTTCTAGACTCTTATAGAAATTTTAGGAAATAGTTTGAAATGTTAAAAACCTTTTTTAATTTTCTCTTAAAGTTCATTTTTCAGAACGTACGAAAATTTTGTTTCAAATATTTTCAGACCTTCAAAACCTTCTAATCTTTAAAAATTATTCAAATTTTTCCTGCATCTTTTTTCAATTCAGCAAAATAAAAAAATTTTCCTTAAAATCTGACAGATTCTTTCATTTTTTTTTTTCATTTTCGTGAAACCTCAAGAAATTCTCAAAAAATCTTTACAGGTTTTAATTATTTTTTAATCGTTTCAAAACTTCCGAATATCTCTTAAACTTACTGAATTTTTTTCTAAAATTATGTAATATGGCAAAATTGCAACATTTTACTGTAAGATCTTTCACAATATTTAAAAAATTTTTAGGAAATAATTAAAAAGGCTTTATAATCTTTTTCAATTATTTTTGTTAGAATTCATTACAAAACAATCTTTTAAAATTTTCCCATTTATCTTAAGAACATTTTTTTCATTTTATTGACACCCTGCAAAATTCAGTTTACCTAAATTTTTTTTTCAACTGAAAATTTAATTATTCCGTGATTAGTTGATCGATCATTTATCTTCTTCAGTTAAAAATTCAACTGCTCCTTTGAAAATTCAAAATTTTGTTAAAAATTGATGTATTGTATTAAAAATTAATCTTTTTTTTTTTTATAAAAACTTAATCTTTTTGGCTGAAAATTCATTTCTTTGGTTCAAAGTTAGTTTTTTTTTAATAACAATTTTTGTAACTCAAAATTTAACTATTCCATTTTTTGTCGAAAATTACTCTTTTTTGATATACATTTAATCTTCTTGATTGAAAAATCATCTATTTGGTTGAAAAATTAACTATTTCTTTGACAATTCATCTATTTCGATGAAAATTTGTCTTTTTTATGGAAAATTCATCTTTGGGATTGAAAATTCAACTATTTGGTCAAAAATGAATCTTTTTGGTTGAAGATTCATAATTTTAGTTAAAAATTAAACTATTTTGTTCAAAATTCCCTTTTGCTTGGCTGAAAATCAATTATTTTATCTGAAAATGAAATCCTTCTATTTCTGGCTCAAAACTTATCTTTTTGAGTTGAAAACTCAACTATTTGGCTGGATATTCATGTATTTTATGTATGTCTTACGTAATTTTTGGATGACGACTTACGAAATTCTGTATGACTGTTCTCACTAATAGTGCTTAAAAGCGTTAAAAACTTCGTTTTCATTACCATTATTGATCTCCTAGGTGCAAGGCTCTTTTTATGCCTAAAAGAAAAACTTAGAACGGTTAGGAAAAATGAAAAATTGGGCAAGGAAAGTCAGCACGGAATTTCGAAATTTGGATTTTGTAGCAACAGTGATATTGCAAATTTGATTATTCGATGCCGCTAAATTTGGATTTTGAAATATTTCATTTTCTTACCAAAAAATTACATCAATCGTTAACTGACTAATTAAATGGTAGATACATTATGTAAAAAGTTTAGCATTTTTAAGCTTCGAAAATGTTAAAATACCAAGCGTTTTTAAATTTTAGGTTTTGGTAATAACTTAACTGACAGAACTCATTAATTAAACAGTTTAATCAGTAGGTTTTAAATTAATCAAATTTTTCGTACAGAAAACTAAATTAACCAAGTAGGGGAAAGTTGGGTATGGTGTCAGTGCGGGGCACGGTGACTCTTGCAAATAATGCTCGTGTTTTTTGATTCTCATATCAGTTTTTTCACATAAAATAGCTTTCGTGAGTGAAGAAGAAAGCTATTTTACGTAAAAAACTAAAAAGAAAATGAAGAAACATGAATTTTAGTTACAAGAGTCACCGTGCCCCACACAGACACCATACCCTACTTTCCCCTACTTCAAAATTTTAAGCGTTTTTCAATAACGAACACCAACTCTAACTTAGTCGTAACCGAATGTTTTAGTTTTCAAAAATAATTATTTAAATTTAAATAATGCAATGAAAATATTGAAAAATGGTAAATTTTCACCTGTTGCAAAACTACAACTTTTGATTGATATTTTACAATAAAATTACTTTTGCTCATGTCAAATACAAATTTCAGTTATGCTGAATATATCTGGATTTGGTTAAATAATAAAATTTTACATCAGTTGGTCTTACATTCTTGTTAGTTCTATTATGCACACAAATGCTGTAATCTTTGTCACTGTTGCTGTCCTCTTAATATTGAAACAACTTTCAGTGAGACATTTGTTCCTCACTATTGAAGCAAGATTTCTGGAAATTTTTAGATCAATTCATTAAAAATTGGCGGAAATATCCATTTTGTTCATTTCAGTGAATTAGCAAATAACTAAAAATATAAAAAATTGTGCTTCGCAAGTTGTTCCCCTCTTTACTTTGTTTACTTCTTTTTAGTAATAAGGAATGTAAATAAACTGTCTAGTGTCTTTTTTTTTAAATGTTTACTATGAAAAGGACTCTGTGCCTCAAACTGTTTCGGAAGGTGCCGATCGCTCTCTGATTTATTACATAAAATTGAATGTATATTTTTTGTTCTGTTACTGTAAAAAAATATAGTTACACGTTTCTTGTTATTTTTGAGTCTGTGAATTTCTAATACATAAAATATTAATTTACACAGATAATTAGATGTTTGAATAAATTTGTTAAGAATGCATAATTGTTTATAACCATTTTTTCTTAAAATAGAGTTAGAAAGTCGCGGTTTTTTCTATATTTTCCCGCTTTTGGTCCACTTTTGAATTACAGTTAAGTAATAATTAATTCACGTTAACGAGCATAATTTTTTTAACAATTTATTATTTTTAATAATATCCTCGTTGAATAATGTTTAGAAGAAAGTCGCTCTAAGTGAAAGGTTGACAAAAAGTGGAAAATTTAAAAAAAAAAACTCCCCTCTATCTAGCATTATTGTAGGAAAATATAGTTAAAAAACAATAATTATTTGATCAAACAATTATTTTGGTTAAATTACATTTGTTTAAAAATAATAAGTTGTTTAAAAAATTATGCTCGTTAACGTGAATTAATTATTACCTCACTATAATTTAAAAGTGGACCAAAAGCGGAAAAATTGACAAAAAACCGCGGCTTACTAACTCTATTTTAAGAAAAAATGACTATAAACAATAATACATTCTTAAACAATTTATTCAAACATCTAATTATCAATGCAAATTAACATTTCATGTATTAGAAATTCACAGACTCAAAAATAACCAGAAGTATAACTATATTGTTTTACAGTAACAGAACAAAAAATATACATTCAATTTTATGTAATAAATCAGAGAGCGATCGGCACATTAAGATTTCTTTAAATTGAGTTTACATATTTTACTCAATTTTCTTGTAAGAAGTCTTCTTTTTATGTAAATTTTTTCAAAATGAATGTTTTGAATTTTAGAAATTTATTTAGAAAATTTAATATTTATTAATATTAATTATTTAATTATTTTTATTTAATATTTAATATTTTGGATTGTTTTCTTTTCCTATTTGGAAAATTTGATAATCTGTATGGATTGGCTTCAGAATCACCCACAAAAAACAATTTTAATTTATTTTCATTTATCTAGTCTATATTTTATTTTTCGCTCTCAGTAGTTAACTCCAGACCTCTTGGTGGCGCCCAGTATGTCAGCCAGTGATCGCGTTATAATTTCCTCAGGTCCCATGAAGTGGGGCCCAAGGGTTTGTTGCCTGATCCTAGCTAATGCCGGGCACTGGCATCAGTGATGGCAATTTGGCTCCCTGAGCTACTTCGTGTGCGTTAGGGCTGCGCGCTGGTTAGCCGCAGTAGGCGTGCAATTCAAAATAAGCATTAAAAATAATTCTTGTAATTAAAATAAATAATTATTATAAAATGTACAAGAATGTATATAAACTCTATAAGTTTTAATTGCAGACAAAAAAAATTACAACACATATATTTGCTAAATGACAGTTTATTTTCATTGAATTCCAAAAACTAAATTATATTGCACAAAAACATATTAATAAATACAATTTATATACATTCTTGTGCATTTTATAATAAATATTTGTTTAATTTTCTGCACTCTGTCGTGGGCTTGTACCTCATTCTATGCACGTGATAGTTGAGGTGGTTGTGCCCGGTAAGCATCTGAATCACTGTCCTTATGTCTTTCTTAGGTAATTCCAGGATATCCTTGGTTCTGTCCATCCTATACGTGTAGCCCATTATGGCTTTCGCCAGTCGGCAACCCTGGGTTTGTTTCTGGTATTTTTGGTGCTTCGTCTGGAAAAACCTTTTGATGGCCATCCCGATGGAGCAAGACGCGTATTCACTTGCAGCGCCGCATTTTGCGAACTGGTCCGCCTTTTCGTTGCCCTTGATCCCTGTGACTAGGAACCCATATGAGAGCCACTTTGTTCTTTTCTGCAAGTTGGTTTAATGCCATTTTGCATTTCCAACCCAGTTCTAATGTTATGTCTGGTTTCCCAACTGCATTTAATGTCACTTGACTGTCCCAGCAGATCGTAATCTGCCTGTCAGCAGCGTTTTTTTCCATTGATGTTTCAGTACAGCGAAGGACGGTCAGGACCTCCGCCTGAAAAGTGGTGGCATGTCGCCCAAGCGGGATCCCTATACCCCTCCTTCCCGCGCTGTCGTAGATTCCTGCCCCTGACCCTCAAACCCTTTTGGATCTGTATAGGTATCAGATTTCCCCTTGGAGGAGCGGGTTGCCATTTACTTTTCACATATCCCTGCTTGGGATGCAGAGGCGGAAAGTCTATTGAAGTTGCAGTGTTTTTTATTGTCTTATTTTACCCCATTTTTAGAAATGGGAGGATGCTGATGTCACTTGAAAGCCTAGTGTGTCTAGTCCACCAAATCCATGTATTTGCTCTTGCTAGATGGCCATTTGCGTGAGCCAGAGCATGAATCCTATCACCGCTGTGGGCGAAGTCCTCATTACTCCCGTCATACCCCTAAACGCTAGCTTTTGTAATCGTCGCAGCCTGCCCTATACGCAAGCCACGGCCGCGTATAGGAGCCTTGGTTTAAGGACAACGGAGTAGAGCCATGAAAGAATCTCAGACCCTAGACCCCACGGCAAATCAAAGGCGCTTCTGCACATCCAAAATGTCATGACAAACTTCTTGCATTGGGTCTCAAGATGCTCTGCGTCAACTTTCGACACTTTGAACTTTCTTGTAAAAATTCTGGTCTTTTCCGGATTAACCGAGGGTCCTGAGCTGTCGCACCAGAGGTCTACGTTGCGTAGCGCCAACCATGTAAGATCCATCAACGTTTTCAGATGAGCCCCCCCGCCCCCTGACTAGGATTACAAAGTCATCCGCATTTGCCTGGGTTTAATACCCTTCCTTATTTAGCCTAAGAAAGAGGCCGTACACTAAAATGCACCACAGGAGGGGTGACAGGACACCCCACTGTGGGTATCCCCGTGGCGCTATTCCTCTGACTGTCTCAGTCCCAGCTACTGCTACAATTTTGCCACTATAGCATGGAGTGCAGTTCCTGCAGAGCAGCCTGCCTGAATGACGTACTGTCCTCAGTGCAGCAGAAGGCTAAAAGCACCTCATCCCTGATATATCTCTTGACCATCTTCTCTAGCATCATTAAAATGAAGAACGTTAAACTGATCGGCCAGAAATCTTTAGAAGCAGTGTAGCCCTCCTTCCCAGGTTTGGGAATGAAGGCCACTCTGCTATCCTTCCATGCCGATGGTACCTGTTTTAGGGCAGTGCTTGTACTACAGGGTGGCCGCTGGGCCGGGAAACCGGGAAATGACCTGGAATTTTATGAGACTGGGAAATGACAGTGAATTTATATTTTGACCGGGAATTGTACAACCTTTTAGAAAAAAATCTGTCCAAGTTTGATTTCAACCGTTTTTTGAAGAATTAGTTAAATTCTTATGCTTTTCAATTATCTTATCATTTTAATTTAAAAAATGTTTAAATGCAGTTTTATATTCTTTAGCAATTAAAAATTAGAAGCGTTTGAAATTGAATAATTGATTTTACAAGACGATTCGGAATCAGTTCAAAATGTAAAAATTTCCAGATTTTAACGTTAAAAATTAAAATGTAAGACTTGAAAAGTCTTAGTAGTTAAACAAATGTGAACGCTCGATTGAAACTTTATAAACTATTTTCAATTTTTGAATAACTTCAAATTAATATATTCATAATTGAAGGCTTTTATTAAATTTCAAATATTGTTTCAGTCTAAAGTACTCCTTTTTCAAACCATTCAATTTGAAATTTTTAAATTAAAAAAAAGAACAATTACTTAATATTTAGTAATATCTGACTATCTTAGGAAAAATTCGAGCAAGTTGAAGAGATATTTGGAAGTTTTGAAGAGATTCAAAATTAATTTAAAATTTGAAATGATTTCAAATAATTAAAATGAAGTGTCTATGTGTACCTACAAAATCCAGCTATTCATACCGAAATTTGGTACAAATAGCTCACGGCCTAATTTAAAATAAAATATAGATTTTTGCAGTTTTCGAACAAAAAATTTAGAAGTTGCTTAAGAATTGTGAAAGGCGTCAAAAGAATAAAAAGCATTTCCTGAAGATTCCTAGGAAAATTGAAAATGATTCTTCATTTTGAAAAATTAATTTTAAGAGAATATTTAAAAAGATTTCGAGAGATTTACAAAATTGTCAAAAATGAATGTGGAAGATTTTAAAGAAATTTTTTTAATTTGTCAGGATTTAAAAAAAATTGTAGGAGAAATTCGAATAATTTTGAAAGATGTTTAGAAGTTCTGAAAAAATTTCAAAAGTAATATAAAATTTGAAAAAGTGTAACACAGCATGATTTTTCAAGATTTTGAATTAAAACTTTGAAGCTGTTTAAGAATTTTTAACTTATTCAAAATAAACAAAATTTATCTTGTAATTTAAGATGTGTTCAGTTTATAAAAAAAACATAATCGTTTCATGCACTGAAAATTATAACGTGGAGTTATATTTTTGCAACATAATCTGAATCTTGGAACTCTACAATTTATGAAAGTTTAAAATTTTTAATTTGGCAGTTTAACTGCATTTAATTTAAAACGGTTCAGTTGAAAGGTGTTAGTAGCTTCCAATTTAGACGTGTAAATTATTGAGCATTTGAATACAACATTTTTGAATTAAAAAACTTTTTAACTTAATTTTAAAAGTTTAAAACTCAAGAGTTCCACTTTGAGTGCTTTAATTGGCAGCTCAGTTTTTCTTATCTAAAATGGAAAAATGTTTAGCTTTGGAGTTCGAATTTCTTAATTTCATTGACTGTGAAAAATGTTTGCGAACCAGGAAATGACCGGGAATTTTTTTCTTTAACTAAAACGGTCACACAGTCCTGAATAGTTTCGCCTTGTTGATATCAACGACCTTGGCGGCGAAATTCTAGTCGGCCTTCTCCCTCTTGTGGAGCCTAGCTTGAACCGAAATGTTCTTTGGTTCCTCGCAGAAGCCCCTCCAATCGTCCTGTTTGTAAATTCTTATGTTTTTCTTGTATTCAAACTGATCCATCTTATAGATGTCCCAGTCTGAAAGCAGTTTATTTCTGTTTGCCCTGTTGAACTTCTGGGGTTTCTGATCTTTGAAACCGCTGGTTTTCCTAAGGCTAACCGGAACAAGATATATTTGTGGTCCGGGAGACACTCCTCTTCGGATACTTTCCAACCCACTATCCTGCTCCTCAGTTCTTCCGAGCATAGCGTAAAATCGAGAACCTGACTTCTGCTTTTAATCTGGAATTTTGGAGTATCACCACGATTTAGAATCTTCAGCTCAGTGCCCCCTATCTCTTCCTCTGTCGTTAATATTAATCCCCCCCCCCCCCGCCCCCGATACTGTATGGTAAAGTTTGCCTCACAGCCTAACAGCAGAGGCCACTCAGCATCGCCCGGGAAATAAGCCAAGGCGATGCACACACCTCTATCCTTTCTCCGTTTCGGCCCCTGAGTCTCACCTCAATAACGGTGAGGTCCCTGGAACAGAGCTTAGGAACCACAATCGCATTCACACATTTGACGGCCATGCACGTCCTTTGTGCTTTTTCGCGTGGCCCCTTATATATGGAGCCACACCCTCATAAGTCACTAATCCTTTCCCTGTATGGCCAGGGTTCTTGCATTAGGGTAGCCCCTGTCTTTGACACTGACATGGACCTGGTTAAAACCGCCGAGGCGCCTTTGCTATGGTGCAAATTAATCTGCAGCATGGAGATTCCTGTTTCAGCCATTGATGACACGACAACTCGTGCCCTCGATATTCCAGAAGGCTTTGCTATTACTCACTGGAAGGACCGCTCCTTAGTTCAGGTCCCACAGACTACAGTCAGTCAGTTCCCCAGAGCAGCTACACCTCGCGATACATTCCCTCAAGTTCACCTATTCTAGATCTATAGTCTGATAATACCCTTAAGCCCTCCCACCAGCTTCAGGGTTGCGTGATCCCTAGGGAGAGATATTTTTTCAATAACAATTATTATAAATATTTATTATAGAAAAAATATGCTTTGTCTCCGGTGGGAATCAAACCACACATAAACTAATTGCAGGTCAGGTGCTCTTACCACTAAGCTACGGAAGATCAAGAATCCTTTTTCTCAAAGTCGTACATGATGCTTTTCGATATAACATTTTATGTTGATATACATATTTCATTCTTGTAAGAAATTAATTTTTCTAATGTTAAAGGATGTCGATCATTGAGGTTAAGTAGTCTAGATGTTAAATTTATTTTCGATCATCTGGTCTATTTTTTTTTATTTTTGTAAAACAGTTATTAATTAATTAAATTCTTACAAGAATGGAAAATGTATATCCACATAAAATGTTATATCCAAAAGCATCATGTATGACTTTGAGAAAAATGATTCTCGATGCTCCGTAGCTTAGTAGTAAGAAAGAGCACTCGACCTGCAATCAGTTTACGTGTATTACAATAATTGTTATCACAAAAATAAAAAATAGACCCGATGATCGAAAACACATTTAACATCTTGATTACTTATTCTTGATATTAATAAGTTTGTTCAGAAATTGAAAAAATCTGACCTTTCACATGAAGTCATCTTCGTTACAAGACAGGAAACAGATCAATAAATAAATAAAATACCGCTGCGAAGTACTATAAGTGTATTCACTATGGGTGTAATTATTTGTGCTTATTCCATGAGCACTTTGATTCCTCATAGGTATAAAATAAATGTGCTTAAACCGTCCTTTAGTAGACAAGGTAAACAACTTTGTTACAACATTTTAAAAAGATATTGGTAAGTTGTTGTATGTCATGAAAGTTTCTTCAATTGGCAATCGATGCGTCTCGAAGACGTGAGAAAATAAGTCATGTACATTACTGTTGTATTCCCAATATTAAAAAAGTTTTCCTTATATCAACAAGATGAACAATGTATATCTTAAATTTATAAATCAGTATTGCTAGGTCATAAGGGGTCATGGAAAGTTCATCAATAGGTCATTCAACGAGTTTCGAAGACGCCTCTTCTTCGATTGCATGTAGTTATATGGCTACTTAATTTTTTTTCTTGCATTGTACCACTGGCCGATGCTACTATTAGGGACATTTCGTAATTCCCCCCCCCCCCTCCATCATATAATAATTTAAATGGTATTTGAACGTCCGTAAATAAAGCGACTTAACGCTCGAAAACCCGATTTTTAGTTATTTTTTTAGACCAATCGATAGTTTTTGAATTGCTCATTTATTTGAAAAAATCGGAATTTTTTCAGTTCAATGAGTCTTTTTTTTTTGTTATTAAGCTACAAACATAGGCATGATAAGCGCACTCGGAGACGGAATCAGAGGCCTGCGAAAACCAATCCAATTCTTTTCGTAAACGCCTCCCTACTACTCAAATGTCTGCTTGAGGACTCGGCTACGATCGTTCGGGCGTTATGTCCCTTCTTTGCGGACGGTCACATTTGTATATAAAATTATAGACGGCAAATTCCTAATCCATGTACTTTCTTTTAGGGTGGTACTCTCATTCAGTATGAAAACAAACTTCGACTTTTAGAGATCGCTCAAGTACCGAAAGAACATGTAGATGAATTTAAATCGATCAAAAAGTTTAAGTACTTCAATACAAATAATTTGTGGGTGAAGCTAACTGGTAATTTTGTTATTCTACTGATGTTTTGCTTTTAAAATCTAGGGTTTGAGCATTATATTGCATGATATTAAGTGGAAATTCATTATCCCATAGTAATTTTCTTTCTTTGTTTCAGCCGTTAATAGAGTTTTAAGCAATACTGATATGAATTTAGAAATAATTGTAAACGAAAAAATATCTGAAACTGGCATGAATATTATTCAATTGGAAACTGCTGTAGGAGCAGCTATGAAATCATTTGAAGGAAGTCTCGGTATGTTGATGATAATTGGTCATTTTTCGTTCAGAATTAGCATAAGTAAAAACACTTAAAGGCATTGTTGAACATTGTTCCTGCAACCAAGGGTGGGATTTCGATGCCTCATTACGATCGGACCTCTCCTTCGACCATATGAGATATAGACAAGGAGCGATCGAATTCGAAACGATCGTACTGAAACTTCTCTTTCTATCGTTTGAGGTTTGATCATTTCGAAACAATAAGTATGACTTGTCGTTCGAACACCATTAAACGCTCTCTGTCTACTTCATACGATAGAACGAGCAGTTTCAGAACGATCGTTTCGAATTCGGTCGTTCCTTCTCTATATCTCATATGGTAGAAGGAGAGGTCCGATCTTAATGAGGGATCGGAAATCCACCCCAGGAGACGGAAGTAACGTTCTTTTGACGCGGAAGGTAGTAATCCTAACCAATCTGATTTGAGAAATATTAGTCAAGACATTTATTTAGTATTCCAAATTCTCAAGTCGAGTTGGTAGGACTTGTCTTCCCATAATTCACATGTTGTGAATGGTTAAACTGTGATACGCTATCTGGTGCCAAAAATCAGATCTAGAAAGAATAGGTAGCCGCCTGTCATAACCCACTTGAAAACATGATTTTTATAGATAAATATATTATCTAAGTTATAAAAATTCTGGTTTCTCTAAAGGAAATCTGGAGTTTTATAGAATCTGTACATTCCAGTCGTAATTTGGTGAAAGTATAGAAAGTGTTAACTGCCAGGCATGTCATATATTTCCGTGAAAGAAATGGTGAAGTAAGAATGAGCAAAAAATTCAAAAATAACACGGCTGTATTTCTGTACCTAACAGCGAGTTTTTGTTACTGTTTACCTTTATATAAATAAATTGATTATATAAATAAATATAGATATTGATAAAATTATACTTCAACTCAAACACTTATTCTTATTGTGATCATTTATTTATTTTTTCATTTAAATTCGTAACCATAAAGCCGTACCCGCATGCCAAAAACATGCTCAGGCACTTGCGAGATGGATACAGAAGGCTGTCATCCTTGGGTCTATCCGTGTCCTCAAGTCACACGAGGGTTTCGGTGGCCTGTCGTTGTTATTTCGTCGTAACCTATGGCCAGTCATCTCACGGTCGTGAGACGTGGCCTTAGGTGTGATTTACCGTGGTTCTACTGGGAGGCACTGTCATTTTCATATGGCAGCTGCTCCCAGTGGGAAAAATGAAACCCTCTGTACTTAAATTAAGTCCGGTTGATTTGAGGAAAGCAAACATTAGCTATTCTGCCAAAGAATAATCTTCTACGTCTCTGTAAAAATTTCCGTTCATTTTCTTGTTGATGAACTATTGGCTGAAGTTTTGGACCTCTGCTTTCTTTACATGGGCTTTTAGAAGTGAGACATCTAGATGGAGTAATAAACTTTTCTCACTTCTGATGTTAAGATTTGGGCCCAGGGTCTTGGCCTCCTGCTCCGCGACTTTGTAAAGAAATGCTCCTTTGCCAATCATCTTGTGATTCCTGACCAATTTTAGTAGAGGATTTCTTCCATTGTCGACGATGTGAGCTGTACCCAGGATGGGTCGGTTATGCATGGTGTCTCAGAGTCAAGTATAGACATTGGAGATTTAGAAGTAGGCATCCGCTTTAGCAGCATGGGACGTAAAAGCACGGAACGGATGAATTTATATGCAAGCTCTTCTGCATTATCATGATTTTACACGTGGTGATGTCGAAGGACGTAAGCTCGTGCTTCGCCTATGGTGCCGTCCTAAACGAATAAAATAGAACCGGGACGGCAAGCATGTTAGTAGCAGATATCTTGTTCAAACGCTGACAGAGTATGTCCTAAAGTATGTAGCTGTATCCTCGCGTGCGGAGCTCTGCAGGGTCGAACGAACCCTTTCCCTAGCTGCTCGTAGGAACAAAAATGACACCACCAAACCCAGTTGTACATGCGGATCAAAACGATCGAATGCGCAGAGCACTTGACAACGGGTCGGTAAACATTGCGGATCACTCTAAAGTTCGGGGAGCTAAAACACGAAGACTTGCTGATCTGCTACGACGCCAGCATTACCCCCACCCCCACACTGACACATAATAGCCCAAACCCAACGAGGTTGAAACTTCTTGAAGAGAGGTTTACGAGGTCCAAATAAAAAAGAAAAAGACTGGGAATATCATCCGGAGGAATATTTATCAATTACTGCCGAAGAGTCAAAGACAGTACTGAGGGGCACGAAAAACTTTTCCGCTGCAGGACTAGATGATCTCAAGAACAATATGGACCCTGTCATCTTTTGCATCGAACTTCTGCTACTATCTAACATACCACGCAATTCTCATAGTGCAAGGTAGCTTCATGGTGCTTCAAGTGTCATCGAAAGGTACACAAGAGAGATTGGTATGGACTTTGTATTGGACATGTGTGCCAAGATTCATCGGAAGCGTTCCCGAAGACCCTGAAGTCGTGGATATGAGTGTTATTAGATATTTTTACGCTGGAGAGACCTATCCATACCTAGGTGTGCCTGAGAGCCGCATTCAGGATATAAAATCCGTGAAGGAGGCTCTCCGAAGCAGATGCAAGTTCCATGGGCGAAGCTAGTGCTCACGACCCTTGACATCGTCACGCGTAAGATAATACATATGCAGAAGAGCTTGCATATCAGTCCGTCTATTCCGCGATTGTAAATCATCTTCACATGCCAGGACGTTGTCATTTCCACCTTAGTATAAGGTAGCCACATTTTACATCAAGAAGTTCCCAGCGATATGTGTAGATCATGTCATGCACATCCTGAGTCGCTAGGACACATACTATCCAGGTGTCCCACTCACGCGGGAAAGACGTATCTCCACAGACACAATGCGTCCCTAAGAGTGCTTCTCTACCATCTTTGTCGCCTTTACGGTGTTGGCTGCGACCCTGCCCTGCCGAATGCTACGAGGCAGATAGAGTTAATTCTCCAGAACCAGAAGTGCCGAATTTTCTGGAACTACGGGTTTCGGGCAGCAGTCTCCATTGCACACTCGAAGCGTGGCATCATGACAGGACTGGCAGGACTTCGAGAAACGAACTATATTCGTGATCGAATTCTTGGCTCCGGCCGACTACAACATCACTACCAAGGCGAAGGAAAAGGTGGAGAGGTATCGAGACCTTAGAGGGGATTCGGTTAAAATAATTGTCCTTGTGATCAGTGATCTCGCATGTACCAAGCTATCACTAGTTCGTAACTTCAAAGCCATACCCGCGTGACAAAAACATCCCGAGGCACTTGCGAGATAGACGCAGACGGATATTATCTTTGGTTCGCGACGTATCCTAAAGGCACACGACGACTTCGCCGGCCGGTCATTGTGATTTCGTCGTGCTCTATGGCCACCCATCTCACGGTTGTGAAGCGTGGCCATTTATGTGATTTACTGTGGTTCTACTGGGACCCTGCAGTGCTTGTTTAACCTATTTTTTTATTATATATTGTCAAAATCGTTTCTCCTTTTACTCGAAAAAATTAATTTTAAAATTATAATGATAACAATTAGATAAAGACAATTTGATTTTTCTGCTTTTAACAACTGAATATTTCAAATAAAATAATTCTACACCTACCTGAAACATTGTAAATAAAACACAGCCAGGTTTCGCCAACACAGAACATATAGGTTTTGTTGACATGACTTTTAATATTACTGAGATTACAATAGCAGTGAATATTAAAAAGAAAACATGCGAGCAGATTTTAAGCTTAGGCTTAAACGAAGCTGTGCACTGGACCGGAAAATCCGGTACATCAGTCTCATTTACCTGATTTATCTTGATGAAATCCAACCCTGATTGCTAGACCTGTTTCCTTGCAGCATTGGCGCGAGTAAAGACTTCGTTCTTCTCGGGTTGACTGAGGAAACTCTCTGTAGAAGCGTCAGACGATGAAGATCTAGATTGGGTGGGAGGTATTTTGCCGTCAGTATTTCCTTTTCTGGTGCAAGAGCTCTCCAGGCTTTCCTCTCAGTCATCGTTCTGTGTTAAGCCGGAGTCTTAACGGTATAACTTCAAAGCCTCAGGATCGCCCATGTTGACCTCCCGAACAGCTGATGCTGTGTCGGGTTGAAGTACATATTAGACGTATCCCAGAGAATAAGGATTACTGGCTTTCAACGTACAATACCAGAATTATTAATAAGAGCCCTCACAGACTACGAAAAGTCGGGAAATACGACAAGCGCGTGCGAAAGACGATCAAATAGAAACAGCGCCATCTGGCTCCTCCAGAGTATTAAAAAAGCGGTCCTAATTTTAAAAATGTAAAATTAGGTAGCATCAGCAAAACCCCAAAAATAGCCCCCCCCCCTTCCCTTGGAAAATATTTGTTCAAATGGCAGACAGTATTTTCCACAAACTGATATCACTTTTCTAAGGTTGTAAACTTGATAAATAATTTCCCAGATGTATTACATAGCCGGGTGCAACATTACAAACATTTGACGTAAAATAACTTTTTTTTACAAAGCACACCTCGAAAGTAAAGACCTCCATGTCTTTAATTGATGTGCAAAGTGCAAAGCTGCTAAATAATTTTCTCGGACGCCTGGTACAAAAAAAGCGTGTGATACATGTGTGCACAGGCAATTGCTACTCGTGTGATTGCAGCATTTGCCTTCAGCTCTTTGCACTCGTCTACTGCTGCAAGTTTCACGCTCGTCGAAAGTCGTTTATTTTAACTGCGCACTTGTATCAGAAATAGCTATTTGCGTCTCCCAACTCTAAAATTGCACTTAAACTTCTTCTAAATAATGTGTAGAGGAACTCTTTTAATAACAGTAACGTCAAAGTGTATGAACGCACGTGTTGGGAATCGTGCAATCGTAAAATATTCACTCCAGTCTTAAAGCGACACAGGTCAAGCGCTCCTGTCACTATGGTGAAGCAGCCATTGGCGTGCAACTTTTCGGTCGGGTGTTGCAGTAAACGGTGTGTGATATACGTGCGTGCCAGATAAATACTACTCATGTGATTGCAGCACTTGCTTACGCACTTATATCACAAATAACTATTTTCACCCGAAACATAAATTCTGACTTATCAATGGTAAATTACTGGCTTTAAGCTTTGAGGGTGTCGATTAATCATACTTTTGGAATTTTTTGGCTTGTATAAGTACAGCCTGTCGTGCAATACCACAAGACTTCCGACTTGACGATAATGCACATGCATTTCGCGATTTAATTTAAACGGAGCAAAAAGGTGTCGACAATTTAAAGGTCCAATGTCGGATGACCTTGAGATTGTATTTGTGAGTTGCTTGTAAGTGCTCTGACAGGTATACGTGCCGTTAGTAGCTCTAATAGTAAAGTTTTGCAGCCTAAAGGTAACCTAAAACTGCAAACTCATGGAACTCGCGAATGCTTCTCCGATGTCATTGTTTTGCGTAAAAAAATTACTTTACATATTTTCTCGATATTAGGCTTTCGCCGCTTGTTGTCACTGCATTTCTCTGTTTCTAAACATGAATATTTTCACCCAAATTCTAATTTTCTCAGTACAAGAGCGTGTCTTGCATAATTCTATCGACCTTAAGATCATGCAAGACCTCGGAGGTTTGGTGAGATTTCTTTCATTCAGTTTGAAAATACTCCCTGAAAATGGAGGCAGTGTCGTACTTGCAAAAAGCAAAACTTTCCAGGTTAGATTAATCAACGCCCTTAATTTAAGACTGGTTTTAAGCCATAATGCGTCGGGTTCACCGCTACAATTTTTCAAAAATGTTCAAAGGTATATTTTTTGCTTCTTTTTAACCTGATTAAAAAAAAAAGAAACTCGACGTGATTGGCTAGCTTGCAACGAATTTTCTATCTACGGAAATTCATCTATCGGAGTCGCTTGTCCTTTTTTGGCTAAATCAGTGACTGACTATATTATTGCAACTGTTTAAATAGTGAGTTAAATAATGTGTTGCAAACTAAAATGTACTAAAATTTTGTTCCCATAGGTATTCGGGTTCCTCGGAGCAGATTCTTACCAGTTAAAAAAACGTCTGATTTATTATTAGTTATGAGTAATTTGTACACTTTGAATAAGGGATCTTTGATGATGAGTGCTAATCGAATGTTTCCTACGACGCCGTTTATTAAATTAGGCGATAACCACTTCTCAAAGGTTAGTAACATAGCTTCACTTTAATGTTATTTGATAATAAGAATAATCAGTAATGAAATATTGTCTCAAAGAAAACTGCGAAAATTCACCAGGAGAGGATGCTATTCCGTAAAATGACACACGTGAGGTAAGTGGTTGCTGCTTGTGATAAAATCAGAATGACGATCCGACAAAAGCCCGGGCGTCTTGAGTGCACAGAGCGACACACGGACGACCGTCTTCTGAATTCTACCCGCAAGTGTCTCGGAAAAATCATGTTGAGTTTTTACGGTCCATCCTACTCTTTCAGGCTGCGAACCAGCAAAACCTTGGCATCTCCGAGAGCAATAATAATTATCATGGTGACCAGCTTAGCAGAATACTCTTGGTACAAAAATCACAACGCTTCATTATGAATGTGTTCGGTAGTTCTCAATCCCAAAAATTGACTCTATCTCCCTAGAGAGCAGTACAAGCGCCAACAAGGCTGCCCTCGGGTGCACCTAAAGTCGTTTAACATGTGAGAGGCTTTGGTGCGAATATAAAGATTGAGGTTATGTTGACATATAAGAACATATAATGGAAAAGCAGCGAAAGTAATTCATTGTTGCTGCAATTGCATCAAACCAATTATTGTTGCAAACGATGATGTTTGCAACAATTTTAGAAATTGATGATGAAGATAGTGATTATGAGGTGCAAATTGAAACTGTTATGGAAATATCAATAAAAGTTCGAGGCCCAGGTATTGCCGAATGTATTTGGTAACTTGGAAAATTTGGTAGGAGAGCAAATATCAAGTTTTACTACGAGTTCCATTGCACGTGCGCTAATTTTCCAACCGAATTGTTGAAGTGAAGTAGGATATTCGAATCGAAGTTAATACTCGTTCAAGAAATTCGCAAATCTAATCATTGGAATTCATTATGATTAATTATATCATTGTATAAATTTACAAAATTTAGATCAAAATTAAGTGTGTATTTTTATTTTGGAATTTATGAAAAAAACTCCTAATTGTATGACGTATAGGCTCAAAAATGCATAACTGTATAATTTTCAAGAAATCTGAAAAATTATACAGTTATGCATTAGCCATTATCACAAATATTCTATCAGTTTGTTCTACTTAAAAAATTACTTTTTTACAAAGAATTTTTTCACATATCAAGTTTCATGGGAAGGCCAATTCACATAGTAGAAAATTTAATGTTGAGATGATAATATTTTATTAAATAATATTCTTCATTTTTAAAAATTTTAATTCATAATTTTTCAAACAATTTTTGTTTGAACAATTTATTTAACAATATCTGCTACGAAAAGAGTAATAGCATCATTGGATTCCACGGGGAAAATGACCCAGAGTTCATGTAGTAGAAAATTTCTTTCTCAACCCTATTTCTTATGTACTATACATAAGCGATTACATCGTACAACACCCACTTAAGCATTTAATTATACTATATAACAAATACGGGTTGAGAATAAAATTTTCTAACACATGGATTCTATGTCATTTTTCCTGTTGAATCCAATCATGCTATTAGTTTTTCGTAACAGACATTGTTTAATATATTGTTCAAACAAAAATTGTTTAAACAATAGAAAATTGTAATTTTTAAACATTAAAATTCATGTTTTGATGAATTATTCTCATCCCAACATTAACTTTTCTGCTATGTCAATTTGTCTGCCCATAAAGCTTAATAGGTACAAAAATTGTTTGGAACTTTATGAGTTATTTATAAGCTTACCACTTGTGAACATTTTCGTTATTAATATCATTCTAATAGTAAATTAAAATATGTTCAAGACAAAATAATTTTTTTCTAGAATAAAGTGATATACTGTTGGATTTGTTTAAATAAATTGTTTATAATCATTAAACAGAATTGTAATATAATATTTATAATTTCTAAGTCTGTCTTCATTAGTTCTGACTAACAATTACTTTATTTCATAGATTCATTCAGAGATCAAAAATCATATCGTTGAAATGAACCACTTTGCCGCTGTATTTTCAAAAGTATTGTTGAATACAAAAACAAATACACAAATTGGCTTCCTTACCTTTGTGAGGAATTTAATTCAGAGTATTTAAAAAAACCAAATCTTCAATTGGTTTAGAAATTTATACTGTGGACCTGTTTGCCTGCAAAAATCCATTTCTCGACCACCATTACGCACCGAGAAACGTGCGTCAATTTAGGACTTTTGCCCGCGTCCCGGCGATGCGTTTGTCCAGTATGCCCAAAAGCACTGTTCCCCATGGTTCCTATCCAGACGTAAACGCATCTACGCATGTGCGTTTGCGTTCGATCATGTCTAGGTATCTCAGTGATATTTATATTCATTGAGAAATTCGTTTCACTTGCGTTTACTGTGTACTGTCCAGTAAATTGCAACCAACAATATAGAATGGTTCCAATACTGATAAGATATTAAAACTGGCCCTAACCATTTTAGAACTAAACTTGATGATTAAATAAACAACAATTGAGTAAAATTAATTCTTACAATAAAAATTCTTACTAAACTTTACATCAATTTTTGAAAACAAAAGCGACGGATTGTGGATTCACTCAAGGGAGAGATGATTGCGTACTTTTTCGATGACTTGAGACTCTTATAGGATTTCTTTTTATGGATGAATAATGCCTATAATTAACTAGTTATCTTAGACTATTCCTAAATTTGAATTTAATTTTGAACAAGATGATTTTAAATCAAATTGGATTCTCCTTCCCTTATTTCTTTTTAGACTGAGATACCAACACTTTGTTTGCACAACGAAGTCTTTATTGTCAAATAAAGTGTAAGGTCGTAACGAATTCCATTATGGCTCTATTCTCTTTTTAAAGTAAAACTAAAAAACGCACTACTTTTTCATTTGTTTAATTTCCCACACTAAATGCAAACATGCACAACAAGGTCTCCACAAAAAAATGGAGTGCAAAGTCGTTACAATAATGCATAAGATAATTTATTTAAAAAAAGATAAATTCTGAAAAACTCACTTCTACTATGCAAAATCTAAATGAAGGAGAATAGTATCTGTCATCAATGACAGGGTGGATCGAGGAGAGACCAAGAGAGTGTCCTTCCTCGTAGAGCCTCGAGTAAGAAGTCTCTGGTACCGATACCAGAATCAATATTTATGGTGCATTGGTCCCACTCTATCCCCACTTATTAGCTGATGGCGCGCGCAATAGATCATATGATCGAATGATTCTGTGAATCATTCCTTCGTTCCGCCTGCTTATCCACTTATGAGTCAGAGACGTATCAATCTAAATATTCACCTCCAGCTTTGTGATTTAATTCTAATTATGAAAATAGGACGACCGTCTCAACACGTATTTGAAAAAAAACAATTTTAGATTCCGAGAAAGATATTATCAAGTGAAAACATTAATTTAAAGCATCTTTGGATTAAAAATATCTTTATATTATAAATATGTGGATCTCCATATGAAAAGGGCCCATATAGATAAACATCGCTCTAAGATAGGGCGTTCCCGCGCCCCGACGAACAGACAGTCCCCCACCTAAGCGCTTGATCTAGTGATGTCAGTTACTCCATCCGCTAATGTTCAAGTTTGTCAAACTAAAAAGTAACTTGTTATACATTTTCGTATACAAACATAAATGTAATAAATAATTATCGGTAAAAGATAGTCCTGTGGATCACATTTTGAAAAAAGTTTTTTTTTTTTATAATGGCATTTTTCATATTTTTTTAAATTTTTAGTCTAAATTTGTTTGAAAGTTTTGCAGCATTTTCGAACTTTTCACAAATGAAAAAAACAACTTACTTTCCACTTTTTGTAAGTTTTGCCACATTTTCCATTAACGTCCAGAAACAAGTAATAAAGCTAAAATTGTTATTAAAAATTGAAAAACAGGGAATGTATTTACAAATATTTTGTGACAGGTAGATTATTAAGAGAATGAAGGCGATAAAAAACGTCAAACTTTTAAGAGGATGGCGTTCTGGGCAATCATAAAATGATAATAAACTCGTAATTCTTATAACCAATTAAAAGACAGGATTTTTTTCCTATTACATGTGCTTGTGGTTCTGAACAACAATGTTACATATCAACGTCATTCGAGAATAGAAATAGGGTAGTGTGGGGTTTTGCAATAGGTGTTATTTTGATATGATATGCCGGAGGGGCCCAGACAATCAATCAAGCATAAACCATAATTGTTTTTTTTGGGTTTGCTGAACCTTGCCTCCGTAAGGTGCCTTTGATGCCATGACATTCGTTGATCTTTAAAGGTTATAAATGAATGCTGAATACTTGTAAATTAATTCAGTCAAATTTAAGTCATCATTTATTGAAATGAAAGCGCTTTTATATCATGGTTTAGCCCTAAAAACTACCACTGGACCGTTGAACGGGACAATTCAGTGGGTGAAAGCAACATTTCAATGAATAAAATTATTTAATTATTTACTTAATCAATTAATTAAGTGGAATTCATGAATTAAGCAGGGATAGTGCTGACATCGTAGTAGTACAGGAAGTAATCTTTGAGTCGATTTCTCTACACAATGTGAGCTTTTCGCCGGTTCGTCGTCGTGTTTTCATTCAAACTATTTTCAGCAGCCCGGGTGATCGGCACTGCTTGCCGTCCCATTGTCGGGTGCTCTGCACGTTCGATCGTTTTGAACCGCATCTACACCTGGGTTTGGTGGTGTCATTGATGTTCCGACGAGCAGCTAGGGAAAGGTTTCATCCATCCTTGTAGAGCCCCGCATTCAAGGATAAGGCTGCGTACTCTGGGAAGTCGCCCGGTATCCCAGAGTCGTCGTTTAAGACACCTCACCTAGGTGTCGTTCAGTTTGCGGCACGGCTGTTAGCCTCCCCTTGGGAGTTTTTTCTTCGGGGCCATTTCTGGACAATTTCCAAGCCTGCTTATTATTTATTGCAAACATATTCAGCAGAAACCCTTGGTGCAAGGACCCACCACTATCCGAAACTCATGGTCACGTCGGGTCGTTATATATATATATATAGATGCCCCCCATTATCCCCTCCAACTTTTGTCTGAAACATTTTTTCGTATCTGCACAAGCATCTGAGATATTATCCACTATAGATTAAAATGGCCCACCCTGTATATTAGTAAAAATAGGGTAAACAACCACCGCAGGGTCCCACTGGGAGCAACTGCGATCCATGAAAGTGACACTGGCTCCCAGTAGAATCGCGGTAAATTACACCTACTGGGAGCCGGTGTCATTTTTAGGTGGTAGTTGCTCCCAGTGGGACCCTGAAAAGTTTGTCATAAGGACAACTGCAGGATTTCGCCGACGAATTCAATACGATTATTCGGCAGAAGTCTCATGCACCCTGAGGACACGGAGCGACCCAAGGACGACCACCTTCTGCATTTTCCCCGCAATTGTCTCACCATTTTGTTGACACAAAGTGATGCTTTTCAGGCTATTAACCAGTCAAATCTCGGCAACTCCAAGAGCGCCGATGATGAAGACGATTAGCTTAACAGAATATTCCGGGTATAACCGTCGAAAATCCCCTGCAGGTCCCTATACCTCTCCTTCTCTTCCTTCTCCTTGGTTAAACAGCAACCGCAGAGTCCCACTGGGAGCAAGTACCATCTATGAAAATGACACTGGTTCCCAGTAGAACCCCGATATATATGGGGCATAATTTCTCAAGTGTGCGCACCTCGAAAATAAAAATTTGTCCGATCGGCCTAAAAATTGGCCCAATTGTAGTTCTATTAGATAGTGCTCCTCACACAAAAAATTAATTAATTTTGATAATTATTTATCGAAGTGGAGGGGTACAATTTTTTTTTTAGAAAGGCCTTACTCAAACATTTGTACATTTTTTCCTATTGCTTTAAAAAAAATTTTACTACCAATGTTTTTGATAGATTTTTTTACAAACTTTTTGGCGGTCGTAACGATTTAAAAAAAAAGTCCAAATTTGACCCTAATTTTTAAAAATCAAAAATAAATTTGACTTTTTCTCAAATTTCGACACTTTTTCTCCTTCAAAATAATTTTAAAAGAAAGCTTAGATTTTTTGCTATAAGACCCCCAATTTTCCGAGTGGCAAATTAATTCGTCTTTGAGTAATAGAACGATACGTATACAAGATGCCATGATAGGGCGGGTGGCACGCGATCTCCCCTAGTGGGCTCACGCCGAGGATCTTTGTGCAACGCTTTAGTGCCAGTTTCTTAAGTTAAGTAATATTATATGGTAATATTATGTCTTTCTGATCGATTTTTTGGCTATAGTTTCAACAGTTGTTTTCTTTGCAAACCTCTTTTGCGGATTCTGTTTTTTGCCATTCGAGAAGATGTCGTGTTTCTCAGAGGACGAAAACATTTTTAGTTGAAGTTTTCCACCTTGAGCAGGAATGAAAGTTTAGTACTGTAATGTACCTGATATCGTAACAGATTTGTCAAATCTAACTTTCAGTAACTCGGTGGCTAAGACATGATTTTCTCTGCTGCTGAAAAAAACTTCGGTTTCCTTACAGTTACTCTTTGCCTACTGAAACAAAAACATGGGGAGTATGTGATGTTTCGGAGAACATTGTAAGCTCGAACGTGCTGCTTGTCTCTTTATATTCACTCCTATACTATCCCATACACCCTTACTATGAGATGTACCATGGAAATGCCATTCAACTTGGATACCAAAATCTTCTTCATGGGCTCGAAGATTAGCAAAGCTACTCTTATTTTCAAAATGTTGCCCTGCACCGTCAGTAAAATAGTGGATTTTCTGTGGTCTGAAATGAGTTTTCAAGTAATCTACTGTTATCTTCTGATACTCGTGAACAGCCACCGTGTCATGAGCTCTCCATCTTTTTTTATAATAAATCACCACAATGAATATTGCAGCTTGGTCCTTATTCCAGTGGAATGATTGAGCTGCATTCTGAAATTCAGAAAAAAATTCAGAAAATTGAAAAAGTGAGGCCGGTAAGGTAGGTATTTATGCGTGTCACATGCCCTTAAATATAATATCATATCATAGGAAAATCTGATACGTTAAATGTGTTTTATTCGTGCTTCTAGTAAGAGGAGATTTTATATTTACAACCGGGAAAAATCCGGGAATTTTGTGCGCGAAAATTAGTAGACATACAAATAGAAAATGATTGCTTTTCATTAATTATTCATATTTTTCTCTTTCTCTAAAAGTTTCTAATTTATCTGGAATGTAACTATCAACGTGAAGTCTGGAAATTTTTCAAAATTATTTATGAACCCAGGTATAAGAAACTGAATTTAAAAGTTGTATGCAAAATGTTTTATTTTATTTTTGTGTGTCTTATAAAATCATGAAGAAAAGTAACTTTATTGTCAAATATCAATAAAAAATTGTATTTTTGCCGCAGATGACAAATTAACATTTTTCAATATTTTCATTGTATTATTTAAATTGGAATAATTATTTTTGAAAAACAAAGCTTACTCAAAAAGATAAATTTTGAACAAAAAATAATTAATTTTCAACCAGAAAAAAGGGAAATTCAACAAAATAGTTCAATATTTAAACAAAACGAAATTATTTTTTTAATAAAATAATGAATCTTCACCAAAAAAATGAACTCTTAACCCAATATTTGAATTTTGAACTCAAAAGATGAATTTTCTACCAAAAAAAGCCAAATCTTCAACAAAAAAGAGGAATTTTCAACAAAATAGTTGAATTTTCAGCCAAACAGATAAATTTTCAACCAAGAAGATTAAATGTCTATAAAAAAAGACAAATTTTCATTAAAAAGTGGCATAGTTAAATTTTCAGTTAAAAAAATTAATTTTCAATTTAAAAAAAAAACAACAAATTCTCAATTAAAGAAATTAATTTTCTACCAAAAGACTAATTTTTAACAAAGTACGTGAATTTTCAACCAGATTTTGAATTTTGAAAGAAATTTTCAAACTAAAAGTTAAATTTTCAACCTAACAGTTTAATCTTCAACCAAAGAAATGAATTTTCAACCAAAAAGGTGAATTATACACCAAGAAGATTAATATTCTCCCACAAGAGACAAAGTTTCAACAAAATACAGAAATTTTCAACGAAATAGCTGAATTTTCAACTGAAGAAGATAAATGTTAAACCAAACATGGAATAATTAAATTTTCATGAAAAAAAAAATATTTTCCAACCACAACAAAAAACGAATTTTCAATAAAATAGTTAAATTTTTAAGCAAATAAATTAATTTTTGACTAAAATAATAAATCTTCAACAACAAAAAGATGAATTTTTAAACCCAATAATTGAATTTTCAACCCAAAATATGTATTTTCTACCAACAAATACAAATTTTCAACAAAATAGTTAAACTTTCAACCAAACAGATAAATTTTCAATATAGTTTTCAACTAAAATTAAGGATCATCAACCAAAAACATGACTTTTTAACAAAGTAGTTCCACTTTCAACTAAGTAGTTGAACTTTGAACTAAAAAATGTTTTTCCTCTAAAGTGTCAACTTTTGAAGTGAAATTCGTCATATTACAGAATCCAGGTATAAAGAGAAGCTCAAATTTGTAATAGAACTAGCTAAAATAACCTATTGTTGTAAGCTTTGATTTTCAAAACTATTATTTAAATGTAAATACTGCAATGAAAACATAGAATATTTTTTTCATTTACTGTAAAAATACTATTTCGACTGTTAATTAACAATACAGTTACTTAATTGTGCTCGTGTCAAATATAAATTAAAATATTATTGCATGCGTCTGTCTTGATTAAATAAAATGTTACATTATAGGCATTGAATTTTTCTCAGTTTCATCATGCATAATTGCATATAATTGTTACATTTTTTTACTGTTGAACTTTAAAAATAAAATTTTGATGTGAAAATAAAATAATTAAATACATCTATGTGACAAATATGTCCAGAGAGCGTGGTAAATGGAATCTTATAGAAAATTCGAATCAAATTTAAATAGTCGAATTTAGTTCTACTGTTATGGATAGTTCATACGGAAATACCTTGAAAATCTATTTTATACGTTTTTTAAATGTTAAACAATATTAAAAGTTCAGTGTCGGATAATTCCACACGTTGCGAGTCATATTTCGTTAATGAGAACATTAATCTGCTAATTTTAAAGAATTGTAAGTAAATAAAAAAAAAATTGTGTCATTCACATTGAATTTACTGGAATTTTCTCGCTATAATAAAGAAACTTCTGTGAATCATATACAACGTTTTCAAATCTATAAGATTTTCTGTAAAATGTATAACAAAATGTTGGAAAATGAATTGAGTTTTTTTCTAAAGATTTTCTGTACAATCTATAACAAAATGTTGTAAAATGAACTGAGTTGTTTTCTAAAGAAAGGTCCGCGCACAGTGTTCTAGTTTTTCAAAATTTGTGTTAGTATTGATACTAATTTGGATCTCTGAAGTTAGTCCGCACCCTAAATATGCCTATATATACCGATTTCCAAACTTGTAGATTATAAATATCATTTTTTAATTCTTTACAGACATACTTTAATAATTACGTGGAGAAATATAAGACGGGTATCCGAATGTTGGAAAAACGGAAAGTTAAACATGAAGATTGGAATTTATTCCAAATGTGTTTGACTCTGATGCAAACTATAGGTATTTTCCTCACAGATTTTATGTCATTACCTTAATAATTTATATATTACATTTGTATTTATTTATATTTTGCAGGAGAATTTTTAGGAAATGTTGAAAACATTGAAAAAACTTTGGCCATAGATATAATTGAGATGAACAACAAGCTTCAGAGTACAAATGGAAATGTCTTTGGTCAATATAAAACATTATTGTTGACAGCAGCAGGTCGAACCGAATTACAAAATCTTGTTTCAACTCTCCAGAAAGGTAAAAAGGGTCTTAGTCCAAGATTTATCCTTTTCAAAATTCAAATTATGCATTTTTTATTCTTTTTTTAACTGTTTTTTGATTGTGATTAAAAAAGAATAAAAAAGAAGGACGGAGAATTGGATGTTGCCATCTTTTTTTTTATTAATTTTTTTTTTTTAATTTGAATGAAGATATTTAAGAGTGTGTTGTCCAAACTTGATCGTTAGATTTTTTTTGTTTAATTTATAAGAATTTCATAGTGAAATTGAAATGTTAAGCTTTAAAGAGGAATTTAAATTTCGATTTATTCTTAATTCTATTTTTCTTAAATTTTAATAATTGTTTCAGAGGATAAAACTGTGCTCGACTCGACCATAAAGTCCATTCACAAATTGTGTGCCGATCTTCATCGAACGACTTACGAGGTTATTTTTTCGCCCATTTTCTCGCAATTATTACTTGTTCAAAAAGCACCAGCCTGGTCTTCGACTGAGAATAAAAATGCAAGCATCACTTCAGATTTGCCGGATTACAGTTTTGCACCGCAAGAATATATTACACAAGTTGGACAATATTTGATGACATTGCCGCAGCACTTAGAACCATTTTTATTGAGAGATAATCCAAGTTTAACGCACGCTTTGAAGGAAGCGGATCCTCAGTACAATCAAGGATCTACCGAATCTGGTTTTGCTGATATTTTATTGGGAATTGTTGCAAAAGAAACTTGCCAAATGTTTCAGGATCAAACTTTGGGTATTTGTGAATTGAATTTCGCAGCTTGTAAGCAACTTGCGACAGATATTGGTAAGTTTTGATCAGTGTTGATAAATCTTTAATCACTCTAAGGGGCTGAATTAATAGAACCCTGTAAGAAAATTCAATTATTTTTGTTTAAAAAGTCTATTATTATATTCTTTCTTGATAAAAATGCAACTACTTGGTTGAGAGTTTAACGACTTTGTTGAAAATTCATTTTTTTTGTTGTTGAAGATTCATCTGTTTGGTAAAAAATTTAAATATTCCAATTTTAGAAAATTAATCTATGTTAAAAAATCATTTTTTGGGTTGAATGTTGTACTCTTTTGTTAAAACATTAACTATTTTGTTGAAAATTCATTTTTTGTTGTTGAAGATTTATTATTTTAATCGACAGCTCATCCCTTTTTTCTAGTTCAAAATTCAACTATTTGGGTTAAACTTCATGTGTATTGTTGAAAATTCGTCTTTTTCGTTTAATTCAACTATTTTTTTATATCAAATAAAAATCCTCCTTGGTTGAAATATCAACGATTACATGTTTCATTCAGATTTCTTTTTTTTTGTTGAGAAAACAACTACTTGGTTTAAAGTTAAATTATGTAGCCAAAAAAAATTTGTTTGTTCTCAGATTTTTTTTTGTAAAATCAAATAATTGGTTTAAAGTTGAACTACTTTTTTAAAAAGTCATTTTTTGGTTGGAGACTCATCATTTTAGCCGAAAATTCATATTTTCGGGTCGAAAATTCAACTATTTTGTAGAAAATCTTTTTAGCTTGAAAATTCAACAATGTGGTAGAAAATTAAACTATTTGGTTGAAAACTTTTTTTTAATTCATATTTTTGTTTAAAAATTCAACCATGAGGTTAAAAATTAAACTATTTCAAAAATCATATTTTTGAGTTGAAAATTCAAGTTTTGTAGAAAATTCGTCTTTTAGGCTTCAAAATTCAACAATTTTGTTGAAAATTTGTGTATTTTGTTGAGAATTCGTCTTTTTGCTAAAATATTAATTTTCTTGGTGGGAAATTCATTTTTTTTTTAATTAAACTATTTGGTTGAAAAAAAGGTTTGTATGAAAATTTAACTACTTGGTTGAAAGTTGAAATACTTGATTAAAAATTCTTTTTTTTTTTGGTTGGTGATATAACATTTTAGCTAAAAATACATATTTTGGGGTTGAAAATTCAACTGTTTTCTATAAAATTCGTATTTTTGGCTTAGAGATTCATCAATTTGTTAGAAAATGAAACTGTTTGGTTGAAAAATTTTTCTTGAAAATTCGTATTTTTAGGTTGAAAATTTAACCATCTAGTTAAAAATTAAACTATTTTTACGAAAATGTAACTACCTATTTGGTAGAAAATTAACTTTTTTTAAATCATATTTTCGATTTGAGAATTAGAGTTTTGTACATAATTTTTCTGTTTGGCTTAAAAATTCAACAATTTTGTTGAAAAATTATTTGTTTAGTTGAAAATGCGTCCTTTTTGTAGAATATTAATTTTCTTTGTGTAAAAGTATCTTTTTTGTTTCAAAATCTAACTATTTGGTGAAAAATGGAATTGGAAAATGCATTTTTTGCTGGGTAAAAATGGCCCAAAATTGGTAACGTAGTTTGTGCACGGCCCCTAAATTAAAGGCATATTCTCATCTCCACTTCACAGATTATCTTGGAAATGTGTTAGAAGAGCTGGGCCTCTCCCTAACAGAAAATTTGCAACAAATGTCTCAATTGTTGAGATTATCACCTGAAGATTATCAAACCGGAACTTCCGGTTGCAATGCTCGAGTTGTTGCTGCCGTTCGTCAAATGCGAAACATCACCTCCTCAGGTTGATATCATTCCATATTTTTCAATGAATTATGTAAATATACAAAAACTAAATTAATTGTACAAATAAATAGAAACAAGGGATTTAAAGCTTCTTCTATACATTTATTTTCACTCGCCTTCACATTTTTTTTCGTTTCATGAAACCATCCACAAAATCATTTACAGTCTTTCGATGCAAAAAGATATAATTATAAACAGTAACGTAAATAAAATAGGCTTACTATATTCTAGAACATTATTAGAAACAGCAACTGAAGCATAAACGGGTACGTACATTTTTAATAAGCTTTATAATTGCTAAATACTTAGAAAATTAGTAAAAAAAACAATACTCATAATAAGCTAGAATATAAAAGATTATTTATCAAAAAGTATTGAAGTTATTTGTCAAAACTGGTATAAAGGGTACATAATTCCCAAGGTTACAAATAACCATTTAGCAATTTACAGTTAATAATCACCCATACAATTTTAGTTTCGATATTAATCCTGAGTTTAATTTGTGCGTAGTTCGTAGCTGACGAAATTGTCTTAGACCTAATAATATCTTTACAAAAACGTAGAGAATGAAATTAAATTTGTATAATTACTGGGAATATATTAACAGTTTAAAATGCAATGTAGTCTTCACTATTGACTAGTGGTGTTATATTTGAGTTTTATAAGAACTAACTCACTTGATTCTAATTTAGATTCTCGCCATGCGAAGTATATAAATGAATTTTCATAACTTGTTTTCTCACATAAATTATTTTATAGTATCAACATTTTAAACACTTCCTTTAGTTCCAAGTTTACTTGTCTTCTTATTTACATTAGTATATACAATATACATTTTTCACTTCTTTGAAGCACACCACCCTCAATAACAGAACATGCTGATTAAATTTGAAATATAATTTTACATGCTAGTAGATCAGTCATTTAAGTAACGATTTCACGATTTTAGTATTTCTTGAATCATCTTATACGTTGCATCACTAACAAGTCTGAAAAAAAGATTATATAATCTACTCGAAAATTTAGAAAAATCATAATTAAAAAATAATAAACCTACCTTTCTCGAACAGTGGAAGAATTTTTCTCGATAGATTCTTGAATTTGTTCTTTTGCTGAAGAAACAATGTTTTTTATCTTTTTCAACCTCTTTTTCAGAGCCGTTTTGTTTCTTAATTTAATAAGCCTTTTTATAATCAGTAACGACGACAGGAGATCAATCTGATATTTAAAATTAATTAATTGTATTTATAATCTTCCTTTTTATTCGTATATAATGCCAGGGTAGCCGCTAAAATTTAAAAAAAAATCCCGGGGCTTTCCGGTTTGCTACCATTTTTCCCGACCATTGAAATTGAAAAATTCAATCTTTTGAAGCTAATCAATTTTTTATTTAGAGTTGTCAAAACTAAACTGTTCGAAGAATTTATATGGAAAACTTTTTAAAAAATCAGCAATTTTAAGTTTAAATGTTCAATAATGTATAATTATAAAATAGAAGAAAGCTTTCTATTTTCAATAGGTTTAATTCTATGTGCTTCAAATTTAGGCATTATATCAGAATAAAATATTCAAAATGATAAAATAACAAAAATCAGAAGCTTTCAATATTATTTTTGAAATTGTAAACTTGAAAAATTGAACAATGCTAAATAAAATGTTAAATTTGAATAATTCCGAAAACAAGAACTGTTTTAAAATCAGGTATTCAAAACTAAGAAATCGTAGAAATGTTAACGGTATGTAATAAAAATGATAATTTCATGTATCTAATATCAAGTGACATTCTAAAGAGTTTAATTATTCCAAAATAACGTTCGAAATTACATAATTTAAAATTGGAAATATTCAAAATTGAACGATTCTAAACTTCGTTTAAAATTGAATACTTTTTATACTAGAATTTTGGAATAAAAAGTTCTTCTATTTAAAATGAATTCCCTTACAATTAATAATTGTCATATGGCTTATACTTTTAAAAAATCAAGAATTTCAGTTAGAAATAAAAAATTTAGAAAATGGAACAATTGGAATTGTAATGTTCAAAATCGAAATCTAGACCATTTTTAACTTAAAAATTTTAAAAGATGAATTTTTTGAAGTCTTAAATTAGGAATGGTTCATTATGAAACGATTTAAAAATTATTTTACATTTAAATTTAAAAATCGTTTTATTTTAAACAAATTTAAAATTGTTCATTCTCAAAGTCTTCCAGTCAATTATTATAAAATTTTGAATACTAGGGTAAGAGCGCCAAGTCTTGGCATGCCAAAAACCGAAGTGAATTTAGTTTATTTTGGATAAATATTTGATTGTATTGGACAACTAATATATGCATTATATGTAAAAATGATAGTATAATTAAATTAATTGAGGGAAAACATGCTAAAAAATTTATTAACTAAGAAAGTACAGAAGGGTGTTAAAAATTGGGTGGTCACAAGAATTTGTGCTCTTACCCTACAGTTCAATTTTTAAATATGTACAGTTAATTCACATGAAACATTTTGCTATCAAAATGATTGAACTTGAAACGCTTTGAATTATTAATTGTTCAAGCCAACTGAATAATTTATACTTAAAAATTTTACAAATTAAACTTAAACTCAGAAGAATCTTCAATTTAACTTATTAAAAATTGCATAAATTCGTGTGATGTAAAGTTAGTGACATTTGAAATAAATGGAAAGTTTTTTCTACTTAAAAAAAATGTCGGTATAAAATTAATGTAATCATTTGACGTTTTTCAGTTTCATAGCCGAGCGGCCACCCTGAGTAAATATATAAAAATTGTAGAAACTTAAGTCTACATACCGTGTTGTATTTTGAAACAGCTTTGCTCAAGACTTCAATGCAGAAATCCTGAAATCCCTCGCCACGCACGACTATTTTAAGTATTGCTTCTGAAATGAAAGGAAACTCATGATGGAATAAATCCACCGAAGTGAACTGTTCGTCACTCAGAAGCTTTTCCAAATCTTTGCTAAGACAAAATACAGCCGTATTAAAAACGATTGCCATGTACCCCAAACGAAAATCATCTCCAGTCAAGGAATTGTTGTTTGTAGCAAATAAATTCCTTAACAAATCCTCGAGTGACTTCAGGTTCTGAAACAGTAAAGAAGCTATAGTTTTGAGAGAAAATAATTCCTTGTTATCGTCCATGGAGTGGACACCTTGATAGTAATAAATTTTGTACCTGAAATTAGAGTAGATTTTGTATTTTTCTATCTAAAAAAAGTAATATTACCAAATATCTCTAATCTATTGGGCACATTGTTGTAGAAAACCTGATTCGATTTTCATTACTTAAAATTGTTCCGTATTTTAATTTTGAAATTTTGAAAATTAAATCTACAATTTGATGGGTCCTAAAAGTAACTAGGAAACTCGCGGCGACAGATAGAAAATACGTATCTGGCGCCCTCTGTAATAATTATATACATATTTATATATACGTAGTATAGAGTGCGCCAGATACATGTTTCTTTTAGGACTCATCGAATTAATCCCTTTTAAAGATGTTCTAGATTAAAATTGACAAGAACGGCCCATTGATTTTTGAAAAAAAAAAAAAAAAGATTAGAAGAAAACCCCAAGCGTAATTAATAAACAAATAGTTGAGGTCATAATTGTTTATATAAATGTCGTTATTTGCATATTTGTGTTTTCTTTGGCTTCAGGCAATAGTCGTAATTTTCTTTAAATTTTAATTTACAAAAGCCTATTTCTTGAACAATTCTATTCGTCACGTTGTTATGGAAACTATTCCATACAATTATTTTTAGATGGTCATTTTTGAAATTAAACAATTTGGTATATAATATTTAATAAAAACGTGACGAATAGAACTGCAAATAACCTTTTAAGGAACAGAATGAGTACTTATAAAATAAAATTTAAAGAAAATTACGAATTTTGCCTAAAGCAGAAGAAAAAAACACAAATATGCAAATAACTACATTTAAATAAATAATTACGACTTGAACTTTTTTTATTAATTATGCTTAGATTTCTCTTCTAAAACTTGTTGCAATAATCAATGGGCCTTTTTCGATTTTATGAATAAAGTTTGATTGAGTAATTTTAAACTTGGCGGTATACCTAGAACATCCTGTATCATAGAAAAATATTATACATGTTTTATTGGAGTGATTGGCATTTTAAAACAAAAATAATTATAGTTCGGACAATATTTGCAATTTTAAACAAAAATCATTAAATTTCAAGGAAGATTTACAATTCTTAACAATTTTCTGTTATGTTATAGAATATTCCACTAGTTACACTGTTACACTGGTTCTTCACTTGGTGTGAGAATTTTTTGACATTTTTTTTTGTTATTTTGAAAATTCAAGAAAAAAGAAAAAAATAACAAAACAAAAAAACGAAAAAAAGTCCAAAGACTTTTGACTTTCTTTTCAATTTTTTTTTTTTTGTTGACGTTCAGAATAACAAAAAAAAAATTCATTCTCACACCGAGTGAAAAACTAGTGTAATCAGTGGAAAATATTATTAGTGTTTTTGGTTGGAAATTATTAGCATTTTTAATACAAAATTATTAGATTTCAAAGAATACTTACAATTTTTTTTCAACTTTAGTTTATGTTGGTATGTTTTATCTGAAATTGGTATTTTTAAACCAAAATCATTAGACTTGAATCCAATGATTTTTGTTTAAAATAATAAAATGTACAAGCTTAAACATTTTCTGATTGTTTTAATGTTTTTTTTTGCAGAAATTGAAATTTTTATTATAAAACAGTTAAATTTTTTTGTTCAACAACTATTTAACAATTTTAAGTTATGTTTGCGTTTTTCACCGGAAATCGATTATTTTAAACAAAAATCATTAAATTGCATAGAACATTTACAATTTGAAAATTTTTTTGATATGTTATATTAGCGTTCTTCGTCGAAAATTGGTATTTTTAATTTAAAAAATCACCAAAATTGTCAAATTATCACTATTCTTCAGATTATCATTCAGTCATTAAATGCACAATTTTTTATTTTGTTGGAGATTTATACCGGAAATCAGTTATTTTGAACTAAAAACATTAGGTTTGAAACAGGATTTACAATCTCAAACAATTTTTTGTTATGTTAGTGTCTTTCGTCAGAAACGGGTATTTATGAACGGTTTGATTGTCTATACACAAATATTATATATTAATTCTGAAGTTAAGATATCAATTTTCATCAGTTATCGAAAATATTCTTGCTTTTCTTTTCTATTATTTCAGATAAATAGATATGATGAAATACAAAAATTTCGTATCAATATTAATTTTATAGTTTAATTTTAAAATTGCGCGAGACCAAAAAAAAATAAGTAGTAAGACTAAATAAGAAACTTACGTTCGTATACTTTTTCACTAAATCTACAGGATATTTGGTCAGAGTGACCATCACAGCCGCGAAAAGAGAAGGAACAACCTTCAATAACTCGGATTCCTCATTACTACAGATATCACTACTGAGTTGCATTAAACATAATACAGTGACTAGAGCATCGTTTACAAAGGCAATGCCACACTTTGCCATCAGAGATTTACAGTACAAAATGATAATTTCACAGCACAGTTTCGGGGAAGCTTTAAATTGAGCTATCATTCCATTGCTGGTCTCAAAAAGACATTTTAATATACTTATAGAGAACTCGTCAGTCTCTAAATCAGTTACTCCTGATGCTCGAAGTACAACTTCCCTGCAATAATTATTATATATTTACCTTCTCAAAACAGAATTTCGAAACATTTTTTGATTAAACATAAAAATATTTACTCTTGAGCCCACGTTACTATTTTTGAGAAATGCCTTGACGCTCTGAATTTATCAGAGTGGTGAAGAAGCGGAATCAGTGAGACATACTGCTTAAATAAAACCTTCAAAATTTCTCCAGGCAACACGTAACTGTTCTCATTATTATTCGCGTATCTGTCTTCCATGAGCGTTTTAATAAAATTGAGATCATCCCAAAACTCGATCATACTTTCGTGGTAATTTTCTACCAAGAAGGAATGGAATTCGTTTCGAAGAAGAAATTCCAGTATTCTGAGTCCTAATTTCAACATTCTTATTCTTTCAGCTTCCGATTTATCACTCTTGCCAAATTCCGCAATAGGTGCCTAAAAGATTAAATAAAAATTAGCTTCACTCAGTTTTTAAGTCGGTTTTTTTGTTGTTAATAATATAATTTACCAATTTGAGCTGCAAATTCTTGTCGACTTTTAACAAAGACAGTAATAACTGAAGTACACTCTCGAGTTTATCCCATTTAACCAGTAAATGTAGGATCGACAATATCATATCGTCAGATACATTTAAATCCAATAATTTTCTCTTACACTCTTCAGAGAGTTCTTCACAATTCTCGACTATATTTTCGGGTATTAGAGAAAGGAAAAATACGGCAGTCTCGCTTAGTTGCTGATCCTAAAATTTTAGGAAGCATATCTTTAATTGTTTTTAAAATAACCCCTGCGAAAAAATATTATAGGAAATTCAGTATAGGCCTATAATGATTTTCCTATAATACATTTTTTATCATATTGTCGCGGTTCTAGAAAAATCAGTATAGTAAGAAATAATGTTAAAATATTGAAAGAATTTATGCAAAAAATAGAGAAACTACAAACGGATGATTTATTTATTTATTTAACGCCAGAATTTCAAATTATTTCAAGGGATTTCGCTAAATTTTACGAATTTAAAAATATTTCCACAGATTTCAAGAAATTTTGTATGATCTCGAAACATTTGAAGGGATTTAGAGGATTTCAAAGATTTCCATTCATCTCTGGGGATTTGAAGGGATAACAAGGGATTTCAAGAGACTTTGTAGGACTTGAAAGATTTTAAGGCTTTTCAAAGGATTTTACGGGATTTCAGAAGATTTTAAGGTACTGTAACAGATTCTAAAGAATATCAAGAGATTAAAAAAATTTCAAGGGATTCTTAGCGATTCTCAAGATTTCAAGAGTATTTCAAGGAATTTTACAAGATTTTCCAGCTATTTCAAAGATTTCAGAGATTTCAAAGGAATTCAAAAGAGGTTTAAATATTTCAAGGGATGTGTACAGATTTAACAGGTTTCAAAGATTTGAACGGATTTACAAATATTTCCAAATGTATCAAGGGATTTTTAATATTTCAAAAAAATTTTAAGCGATTTTTAAGATATCTAGAGAATGCTCAAATTTTTGCTGTGTAAAGTTTATTTTTGCAGAAGCTTTATTTTTGTGCACTACCATATGAGATTATGAGTGGTCTAAAATAAGTCGTTCCTTTGTAGTTTGTCTAATTTTTACACAAATTCCTTCAATATTTTTGTATTATCTATTCCAGTGGTGATTACCCTATAATCCTTTTTTACATATTTTTATTTTCTATAGGAAATTCATTATATATAACCATACTGGTTTCCCAAAATATTTTTTCGTACGGGAAGACAATATTTTTAAATAATTAAATTATTTTTGATCATACCTCGAACTTTTCGAGAATATGGTGCATTTTTTCAGCGATTTTTGAGTTTAACTCTTTCATTTCACTATTGAATGTATCCTTTAAAAATTCTTCACTGTTTACAGCGTAGAGAAGTGCACTCACATCAACTAGAATTTGAATAGTTGACAACTCATTGACGCCATTTGTCAGATGATTTGACCTTTCTAGAATTAAATTTTGATATATCAAATTATAGAAAACATTATAAGAGAATGTCAATTACAGACAAAGAAACAGTCATCTTTACCGCGAGAGTCTATTTCTTTTGTTTCACTCGACTTGTGTCTCTTAACACGAACGTCTTCGCTAATTTCCTTTTCAGGTAACAATTCTATTTCGTGCGTCATTGTAGACAAAATCGCATTTATCAGTTTAAATGCATTCTCGCTGACAATTATTCCCTTTGAGTGCAAAAAGAACTTTCTTACGACATTTATGTTTACTTGACCAGTATCAATTATTTCAAGAACAGTACTTTCCAAGTCTTTCGTGAAGAAAAACCTAGTCCAGAGTAACTGATGAAACAAATCTACTACTTTTTTATGGGAAGTCGCCTGAAATATTGAAAGACAATTTTTTGTATGCTGTTATTATAATTAATTTTATCTGATTTTTGCTAACTTACGTCCAGGCATTCGATGATACAATTTAATGGTACGATATCCCATATCTGTACTTTTGTTCTATTATGTATTTCCAGAATGAGTTCCAGCACTTCCGTCTTGACATCCACATTTGTGTCGTAAATACTGTCAGCAAATTTTGGTAGAATTTCCTTTAACTTTCCGTTGCTGTGCGGATTGCTCAGAAGACTTTTTAAACCTTGAAAAACACTTTTTCTAATTTCTGGACAGTTTGAACTCTTTGTATGTTCTAAAACAATATTTAACCACTCATCAATTAAATCGGGCGGTAAGCTGACCCAAAATTTTCCTAAGACGTGAAACATCCCCTAAATTAATTGAAAATTTTTTATTATTCACACCAATTTAAAAATTGTTACTTTGGAAATTTCAATTTCATACCTTGAGAGCGACGAGACAAACTTTCTCACTCAGGTCTTTTAAAAGATTAGTTATTGCACTGTGTTGTTTTCTTAAATATAACTTATTTTTCAAACTACTGTTTGTTTTTAATATCGCATTAGTCACGCTCATTGGATAAGCTAAGAAAAGAACGTCTGCCGCATTACACCTTACATAGCACCCAGGAGCCTGGAATAAATGTTTTGAAAATAGGATACTTTAAGGGATGAAAAAAAGATAATGGCAAATACAGGGCTCGGATCGAATAGATGGCTTAAAAAAGTCGCATTAGTCGCATGCAATTATAAAGAAAATTGCAAAACAGTATCAGACACTGAATGTCTGAAATAATAACTTTATTCGTTTATGAATATAGAGTACATAATACTCATTGCTTTTCAAACATTCTTTTCACAATCAAAATATTATTTAAAGTTAAAACAATTTGTTAACAATAGTCATTCAGCTTGAAGGATTCTGAATATGGGTTTTAAATATTTCTTTCTGAATTGTTAAACTGCTCAACTTGGATTATTTTCAAATGAGAGGAGTTTATAATTTACATTAATTTTTAACTTCAGGATCATTCATTTTGAACATTTTTAATTTTTGATTATTCAAAAATTAAGGCTTTACATAGGATTAATTTTCACGAAATTAGGGGAATAAATTCTTTTAAATAAAATTAATATAGATACAGTATTAAATTCAATATAAAACGCTTTATATTCCTAAGACGTCAAGTCGAAATATATTGCATTTCCAATAAACTAGTTTAATTTTTAACTAAAAGAGACGAATTTTCAACCCAAAGACAAACTTTTAACAAAAGAGTTCAGTTTTAAAGCGAAACAGTTGAACAGTTTGAAAAACAGTTGACTTCTGATTAATCTGATAGTTCTTAGTTTTTAAATACTATTTAATGAAATAATAAAATGACAATAATTATTATTTATCACGATGATATAATATAAATAAAGTTTTGTCCCATGCATTTGGTTCATTGTTTTCCCCTCAGCACTCAATGAAGCGAACTTAGCTGGTGGTTAAAGTGAAAATACCTAATTCTCAATAAAATAGTTAAGTTAAAAAAAAATTGCAACCAAATAGTTGAGAACTTTCAAGCAAAGGAGAAGAACTTTTAACAAAGTAATTGAAGTTTTAGCCAAGGAGTTGAATTTTCAACTTACAAAGATTAATTTTTAACCAAATATTTGAATTTCCAAGCCAAAAAGACGAATTATAAAAAGAATTCAATTATTAACCTGAAAAATTGAATTTTCATTAACCACAAAATAATTTTTACGACAAAAGATAGATTTTGAACAAAATAGTTTAAAAAAATTAATTTTCAAGCAAAAAGGCGAGCTCCTTACAAGACAATTGATTTTTCAACAAAAAAGTTAATTTTCAACCAAGAAAGATGAATTTTCAACCAAAGAAGATGACTTTTCCACCACAAAGACGTATGTTCAATTAATCAATTGAATTTTTTACAAAAAAATATGACTTGAACAAAATAATTGAATTTTCAACCAAATAATACAATTTTCAAATAAAAGAGATTAAACCTAAACCAAAAGCAGTTGAATTTTCAAGCCAAAAGGGCGAAATTTTTAGAAGACAATTCAATTATCAAGCTGAAAAGTTGATTTTATACGAATAGATAGTTTTCAGCAAGGAAAGATGAACTTTTAACCAAATAATTGTAATTAAATGAAAGATAATTTTTTAGCAAAATAGATGAATTTTTAAACAAATAGTTACATTTTCCAACAAAAAGATGAAATTTTTAGAAGTCAGTTGAATTGTTCACAAAAGAAGATTACTTTTGAACAAATCAATTGAATTTTCAACCAAATGATCGAATTTTCAAATAAAAGATATTAAACCTGATTCAAAAACATGAATTTTCAAGCCAAAAAGCAAAACAGATCATTTTCAATAAATAAAGATGAATAGTTAATCAAATAATTGGAATTAAATCAAGAGATGAATTTTGAGCAAAATAAATGAATTTTTAAACAAATAGTTAAATTTTCCAGAAAAAAATGAAATTTTTAGAAGCCAGTTGAATTTTCAACCAAAAATTTCATTTTCAACCAAGAAAAATAAATTTTCAATCAAAGGAGATGACTTTTTCACCACAAAAAATGAATTTTCATTCCATAAGAATGAATTTTCTATCCATAAAGATGAATATATAACAAAACAGTTGAATTTTTCACAAAAAAAGATTACTTTTGAACAAATCAATTGAATTTTCAATCAAATGATCGATTTTTCAAATAAAATAGATTAAATCTAAACCAAAAACAGATGAAGTTTCAAGCCAAAATGGCGAATTTTTTAGAAGATAGTTGAATTATCAACCTGAAATTTTAAATTTTCCACAAATAGATTATTTTCAATAAAGAAATAATTTTTAACTAAATAGTTGAAATTTCAATCAAAATAGATCAATTTTTAAACAAATAGTTGAATTTTCCAGCAAAAAGACGACATTTGTAGAAGACAGTTGGATTTTCAACAAAAAAGTTCATTTTCTACCAAGAAAGATAAATTCTCAACCAATGGAAATGACTTTTCCATCATGAAAAAATTATTTTTCAATTCACAAGAATGAATTTTCTATCCATAAAGACGAATGCTCAACAAAACAGTTACATTTTTTTACCGAAAAAAAATGACTTTTGAACAAAATTATTGAATTTTCAACCAAATGATCAAATTTTTAAATGAAAGAGATTAAACCTGAGCTATAAACAGTTTAATTTTCAAGCCAAAAAGACGAATTTTTTAGAAGGCCGTTGAATTATCAGCCTCAAAAGTTAAATTTTCAAAACATAGAATGTTCAACAAAACCGTTAAATTTTGGACCAAAAAGATGAATTTTTAACCAAATTAATTAATTTTCAAACAAATAGTCGAATTTTTAATAAAAAAGAAAGAACTTTCAACTAAAAATAGTTGGATTTTCTTATTAGTCTCTATTAATTAAGTTTGCATTTAACCGAAAAAACGAGAAAAAGGGGAAGTTTCTTGAAAACAGGGGAAAAAAGAGAGATGCTTTTTAAAAAAGGGAGAAAAAAGGGCATAGGGGAAAGAGTATGACGACTGTAATTCAATTTTTAATTAATCGATTCTAAACGTTTTTGACTTGAAAATGTCCAATTGTCAAGGCTTGTAATATGGAATTAAATATTTGAATACAGATTCACGAAATTAGAAATAGTACAATTTCAAACGCTATTAATTAAAAAATTTCTGAGTATAAAACTTTAATGAGAAATTATTCAAAGTTTAGTGTTCTGAATTAAAATGTTACGATTTTTCTAGTTTTGAATTTCATTTTGAAAGTTTTATTGCGATTTAAATTGTTGAAAAAGTCGCACAATCCGAGCCCTGCAAGTAGAAACCATGTGAGATATGGATTTTACCTCCAAACACCTCCATAATAATTCTAAATATTGATCACAGATCATTCGCTTGACGGCATTATTCGTTTGACTGTGGAAAAACTGGAGGAATGTTAATAAGTTTGCGCCAAGTTTGCCTCGTCCATTAATATCTCTCTGGGCACGCAAACAATGAAAAATTAAGTTTTTTAAACATTCCTCAACTGTTTTCCTATTCTCAGCAGTAGTGTTTTGCCATGTTTTTATGAGAATATCAGAATAAGCTTTGACGCAATTGCTATCTGCAGTTTGCAATGATACTCTAATGTTATTATAGATTCCCTGTAGAGAAATTATTTTAGTAGTACTAAATTAACATTTTTATAAATCACATCAATTATTTATATAGCTAATTCTATACCATTATCCAAACTTCGTCAAGAGAGAACAAGTGAACTAATAATTCTCTTCCTTCTGCCAAGGCAAGAAGAGTTTTTTGCCGTACAAGCTTCATAACATTTTGAACATCTTCGCAAGATTTTAACAGGGGAATTGCATGTTTCACCTCGTTCAGTCTTTTTACGTGTTGCTAGAAATAATTTCATCATCACAATCATTTTCTCTTCACAATTAATTATTTCAAGTTTTTCAATCGTAAAATTAATTTACCAACGAAGTTTGTGCACATTTAGATAAGTATTTTAATGCGTTGATTATTGCATTTTTCCCCCAGACGGGATCCAACTTCCAACATTCTTCAAGAAGAGTTGACATTTCGTCTTTCACCTTCAAATGTTCAAAGTCCATTAAATTATTAAATAAAGAAATTGGACAGAGAACTTTAATTTCAATAAGAAAAACACAATGAAAGAAACCAGTTGATTACATTGAAAGTTTTGCAAACCTTTTGGTCACTTATTTCAGGAAGTGCTAAGTTCAAAAGAATCATGACATCTAGTAACACATTAGGAACATCATCGAATTTTAATGTTTGTAATGCAATTTTAACAATTGAGCTGTACGTTTTTGAACAGGCATTATATTCCTGGAATTAATTTATTTATTTTTAAAAAACTGCGTTGAACAGATACGGAAACTAAGTATTTTTTTCAAACATCGAACCTTGGATCTCACAGTGTTTCCATTTGGCTTCGCTCTAGGTTTCGATAAGTTCTGCAATTCCTTTAATAAATGTTTTATAGTATACCAAATTCCGTCAAGCTCGGTACTAGATAATGTCGTGATATCATTATCGTTTTCTTCCTAAATTAACAATAGAAACAAATTACACATTGATATAAAAATACCTTAAATTGTAATAAACAATGTATTACAAAAAATGTCAATTTAATTAGTACAGAGCTGGGCTAGCCATGACAAATTTACAATGTAATATTACATAATGTTCATAAAAGTAAACAGGGTGGCTGTTTTAATCGAAGAAAAAAATTTCCATTTTTCCCGCCTTCATACCAATTTTTTGCGATAATTGCAGTTAAAAGATTCGAACTCTTGAAGCTACACATTTTTTCACTTCAGGTTATAAAAACTGAACTACAAATTAAAACAGTCAAAGTGGAACTCTTTTGAATTTTTAACTTTAAAAATTAAAGCTTAAAAATTGTTTTATTCAAACCCTCAATAATTTACACGTATTAAATGGAAGCTTTTAAAACTTTTCAATTGAACAATTTTAAATTGACTGCCGTTAAACTGCAAAATAAATTTTTTAAAATTTTTTTAAATTGTATAGTTCAAAGATTTAAGAAAATATAAATCCACGTTATCATTTTCAATGTTCTAAATTGAACAATAAATCAACAAATTTATACATTTTCAAAACTATATCATTTTAAGCAATTTTAAGTTAGAAACATTAAAAATTGAAAGATTAAAAATTTAATTTTAAACGGAACACTTTTTAAATTAGAAGCTAAATTACTTTTATTTTAAGTCGCTACAAATTAATAATTGTTCAATTATTATTTATACATAAAAATTTGCTTTGAAATTTTTTTAAATATTCTCTCAAAATATAAAAAAATAAAATAAAATAATTAAAAATTTTCCAAGGAATCTTAAGGAATTTTTTTTAAATATCTTAAAACCTTCAAGATCCTTAAAAACCTTCAAACTTTATTTCGAAATCTTCAAAAATCTACATTTGGTTAACAATGTTTAAAGTTATAAATTTTTTTTGAATCTTTTAAAAACTTCTAAATATCTCTTAAAATTACTCGAAAATTTTCTAAATTAATAATTGTTTACTTCTTATTTATTCATCAACATTGGTTTTTGTTTGGAATCTTCTTATAAATTATGTTAAAATTAATTTTTTAAAACAGAAAACTTATTTGGGAATATAAGAATCGTAAAAAATATAAAAAAATATGGGTAAAAAATATGGGAATCGTAAGAAAACAATGTTTTGTCCGACCCCCCTTGAAAACGCGCCATTGCATGCACGGGGAGCAGGCGTAATGTGGCCGCTTCCAGCCCAGTGACCATCGCACATGCGCACTCCGCCGCCGGGCCAACATGAAACTTTACGCCCGCTATATGAAACTTTACGCCCGCTACATAAAAATTTACGCCCGATACACATACACTGCACCCCGCAAGTAAGAATATGGAGAAATTGATCTTTATCTTTGAAAAAATTGTATTGCTAGACCCGACAGTCTCCCTTCTGAAAAGTACGCTATTTCTTGATAAAATAAATGAGGAAAGAACAATGTAAAAAAAGTGGTTGAAAATTGCAAGTTGGTTTGTAAACGTTTTACTATGATTCATGCGATGATACAAATTTATTGTGAACTTGCAGCGATTAACAGTGCAATTTCACAATATTGGTAACAATTTTACCGTAAAAGTGTAATATTACCATGGGAATCAGTTAAAATAAAAATACCAGTGATTAACGTGAAAAATTTCAATAATGTTATAACCGATATTATCATGCACTTTTACCAGGTTTCTTTAAAATGAAAAAATGTACTGTAATCCAATTCACATGGAAAGTGTAAAAAAGCTAGGATAAGTTCATATTGCTATAAAATTGCATGTTCTGATGAGCAGTTCTATGGCCATCCGCCTCCATATATTAATCTCCTACAATTGCGTCCTTCAGACTAGCTGAAACCTTGATATTCATAAATGGACTTCTTCAATTAAACAGTTATAATATTATTTCAATGTTGAGGTTGTGCCATTTTACATTGACAGTTGAATTTTACGAGTGGAACGTAAAAGTACACTTTCTGAAAGCGACCTTACGGGAATTTTCCTGTATGCATGTGATTTTAAAGTATCACATTAATTTTCAACTATTGCAGTAAAATTACCACGTTAATCACTGGTATTTTCGTGTCCACTGATTACTGCGTTAATTTTCAACCAATTTTTTTTACAGTGAATATTAAAATTCGAAAGAAAAGTGCTTGCGTTGAGATCCCCTGATTTAGTCCAAGCGCTACGTTAGAGAGAGAGGGAGAATAGCGTCGGCTGTTCGGACAATCTCGCCAGCACAGCTGCCGGGTGGGCGCGCCAGTTTAGAGAACGTGACAATCTAATTGGCTGTTATTAGCGAATTCGTCAGGGTCTTCTATCACCCGTGTTGTGATGACTCAGTCAATGGGAGAAAGCAACCTCTTCTTCGTAAACACAGATGTTGACGATTAAGCGGAAAATTTCCCAATTGAGTTTGGCTTTGAAACTTGAGCTGGGGATTTACGTGACTAAATCGTTTAGTCAGTGGTTATCAACTGTAGGCCTACTGGCTTATAACAACTTCGCCCTAGGAATAATTGACCATTTGAAAACGACAAGGTTAACAGGTATGATTAACTCTCGGTGTTTCCACATTTAAGTTGTAAAAGATAGTTCTTAGATTGTAAAAAAAAGTATATACGGCAAAATATAGATTAGATAATATCAACTAGTAGTATTCTATTTAATTTTTACTTTGTTTAATTTCTTTATGGTGGTGAACTTCCGACATTTGGGCAAATCAAAGAAATTTTGACTCCTAATGAACCGAAAATGTATTATTTCTCGGTACCATTTTGACAACAATGTCATTCTATTAACATTTCTTATTGCGAGGTTGTTCAAACTAAATGAACTCGTTTATTAAGCAAATAGATTTGCATAAGTCTCGTGCGGTACTCGGGTAGCGTTGATAGTTATTTAAAACATATAAGATATTACTGTTCAAAATTTTGTATAATAAAAAATAGTATTCTAGATAATTAATCTTGGATATTTTACTTTATTATCTAAGATTTATAGATGTAATTTTGAGGATATTAAACATAATTATTTAAGATATCACAGGTTTTAGAATTTCTAATTTAAGTATCGTAGATGTTTAAATGTAATATCGCGGATATTACCAAACTCAATATATGGGGGTATTAAATCTAAATATCTGAATAGTTGTGTCATAGTTAATATCTATTTCTCTCCGTGCGATGCCTCCTAATTTTCACCGAATATGATAAAAATCGTTAGGCCGCCTTTCAAAGTAACTCTATATTCGATGGACTTTCTCCTCCCTTTTGGATTTAAAAAAAAATTGTGAACGACATAAGTTTTTTTTTCAATTTTAAGTTTTTGTTCCATTTTAAATAGAACTTTTAAAAGAAAAAGAAAGTTCACAAATTTACGTGAATTTTTTTCTTTTCAAATAATAATTATCTTTTTCTATACGCAATCTACATGAAAGTTGTATGAAAATGAACTAGAGCAGATATAATTATCTCTAAACTACAAAAAAAAAATTGATTGCAGCTCTTACATGACATCAGGTGATAGCAGGCTGTTTTTTGACGGACCTTATTATAGATCACATTTTTTATTTGAAATTTATTTTGTATGTATTGCATCAGTACTTTTCACTATTTTCTTTGACGCTTGTGCTTGGAAAAGAAAATCGGCAGAAGGCGAGGTATAAAATCGTCATTTGAAAAAAAGTCATAAATCTTTTATTGTTACTTTATACATTTCTAATGTATCAATACAATAAATGAGTCTTTGCATGACATTAGTGAATGAGAAATGCATGGGGTTGTCGTACTGAAACAAAACAGTTATAATAATTCGATTATTTAATTTGTATAAGGAATTTCACAAAAAGCAGCTGACTATCAGGACTATACCTGATGTTCTGTCTTTTTGGCTTGAAATGTATCTAATATATTAATATTGCAGTAATTTTATTTGAAATATTCTAAATTAAAAGCGTTTTATATCGAATTCAATATAGTACTTAAATTAATTTAAGTTAAAAATAAAAGACAGATTGTTTTTTATCACTAGTAGAGTTACAGGAATTATTTTGTGTGAATGCGTATTTTTGTATATGGACGTTAAATTCCAGGATTTTCTATTCTCTATGATGGAAATATAGAGAATTTAATCACTATCACTCTAAATTAAAGTTCGGTTTTCACAGTTTCTATTTATATTATAAAAAAAAATAGTGAGCAAACTTTAAGCATCATAGCTGTAATAACTGCAGTCATCGTAATGACTTCACACTAAATCCCAGAGATATTATTGATCTAAAGTTGATGATGTGGAAGCAGATGCTGCAAAAAATGAAAACTACTATTATCCGACAGCAGATAATTTTTATCACGAGGCGGATAAAAATTATCCGTCGTCGGATAATTTTAGTTGTCAATTGTTTGCAACGTTATTATCCAATTTCATATAAATAATATCTCGGGTGATTGTGTTGTCAGTTTTGAGATTCTCACAGATGTAGAGTGCCTAAACTATAATAAATGCTATATAAATATTCATTTCAATGACGCGTTCACTTCTCAACTGTAACGCAGTTCTGGCACTTTAAAATTGTGGGTAGTATATCCTCATCTAGGAAGATTAAGGAAAATTTCAAGAAGAATAAATAAACCGTTATGAAATGTCACTAGATCCTACCTATTTTTTGCTTATATTCATGTTTTTCTTCAACGAACTTGGTAAGTTTTATAACGATAATCCTTTTTAATACTTGGCATATGTAAACTCTGGGTCAACATCTGGATAAATTGCTACTGCGCGTTCTCCGATTAACATACGTACTTCTCCTGAAATACAGCATGACGCTCTTGATTTGCACGAACCTGTTGATGAAGATTCTTTTCAAAAAACACGTTTAGTAGGTCAATATCTGTAAGTTCATTCGGACCAGACATTGTGAAATTTGTATATCCCAGTGGGGCACAATATCGGTTGGTTGATCGAATGCACATAGACTATCAACGTAACCCTAAGCGTAAGCCAACAACTTATTATCCGGATCATTCAGCAGATTCAGGATCTGGCTCACAGATCTAACACTCTTCTATAATTTAGAACTGCGTATTTTTATATTTTTTTTTATGTAATAATTTTTGAAATCAATACATTACTCACTGACAATATTATAGTTATGATATTATCTTTTCTATTAACTTTTTTCATTATAATAGAGTTATAATAAATTTATTTTGTACTGTCAGCAATCTTCTTTTTATCCCCATTAAAAAAGATTGTATACTTACTTGAAAAAATGGTATGATTTTCCGTTTAACATATTTTGACTCAAAAATCAGTAATTGCTGTTTACAAAATAATCACTACGTAAGTGCCGGGATACAAAACCGTTGCATATAACTCTGATTATAAACTTTAGATTAAAATGATATACTTTTTTAAATCCAAAATTAATGTTTACACGACTTCATTCATATCTGCTGAATGGCAGTTGTTATACTTCTGCTTCCAGTCTTAGGGTATTCACCTTACCGGATAAAATAAATTTTGTACAAAAAAGTTTAACTTTCATCCCGTTATTTGAATTTTTACCAAAAGGTATCAATTTTGAACCAAGAAGAATAAGTTTCTACCAAAAAGATGCACTTTCAACAAAATGCATGAATTTTCAACCAAATAGTTAAATTTTTAACATAAAGTTCTACGTATTCAACCACAAATGGAATGATTAGATTTACAATTGGAAACATTATTTTTTTAAATTCTCAGCATAATAGGTAAATTTTCAAGCTAAGAGATGAATTTTCAACAAAAGAATTTCAATGGTAACCAACAAAATAAATTTTTGTACAAAAAATGAGAATTTTCTCAAAAATAGTCTTACAAAAAAAAGGACGAATTTTCAACAAATTAATAGAATACAATAAGATAATTAAACTATTTTTTGGTGGAAAATCATATTTTTTGTCTACAAATTCAAGTGTGTTGTTGAAAAAGCAAGTATTTTAGGTTTAATTTAAAAGTTTGTGTTTGAAATTTCGACCATTTCAATGAAAATTCGACTATGTGGTTAAAAATAAAGCTTTTCTGTTAAAAGTTAGTCTCTTCTGCTTGAAAGTGCAACGATTTTTTTCTAAATGTAACTGTTTAGTTCAAAATTGATTTTTTTCGTTCAGAATTTAGCCGTTTACATGTTAATTCATCTTTTCTTGTTGATAATCCAACTTTTTAGCTTGGAAAATTCAACTTTTCCTAAAAAAACTAATTTTTTCGCGCAGAAAATTATTCTTTTTTGTTTAAAAATGCAACTATTTAGAAAAAAATTAATAATCTATCTTGGATATGGAATCAAATATTTTTTTGAGTATACTTTTTTAGTTGATTCACATAATAGCCATTATATTTTTCCTCGATAATTCATCTCTTTGGGTTGACCTTTCATCACTTTAGCAACAAATTCATCGCCATGATTGAAAATTTCACTATTTCGTTGAAAGTTCTTCTTTTTTGTTTGAAAATTAATCGTCCTAACTAGAAATTAAACTATTCCATTTTAGGAATATAAAGCATTTCACATTGAATTCCATTTTGTACATACATAAATTAATTTCGTGTTTATTAAAATTTATTTTATAATAATTATTTGTTTTTTAATATTCAGATATTCTGTCATTAACAAAATGGTACCGAATTGTTTGAAAATGGAGCAAGTTAACTGGTGAAATTCACTCATGTTCAATAGAATTTATTTTGATATGGAGTAAATTAAAATAATTTACAGATAAGATATTATTGTTGAAAATATGCCTAATAAACCTCTGTAACACAGCCCCACAAACAAATAGCAGGTTTTCCGACGGAGAAGAGTAGTCACATCCTATGGATTTTGGGTCGGTGAATCCGAATCCAATTCCGCCATCACGCTCAGGTTTTTTTCTAACCTCAAGAAACATAGTTTTTTTTTGGACATTTTTGCATTGAAAAATATGTTACAAAAAAACTAGTGTATTTTTACATCTCAAGCACAAATTCAGATTCAGCGGCGAAAAATACATAGAAATGGTTGTTTGGTTATGTTCCGCCAAACCACAGTAGTGACATTTTATGGATTTTGTGCCTTTGAATCCGAATCCGAACCGTCAATTCCAAAATTAGCTTTTTTTCACTTCCTAACCTCAAAAATATTATTCTCGTGTTGATTTTGTTGGTGATAGAAAACAGGTTATCGAACAATACTAGCTTCTTCGGAAATTCCGACAGAGAATAAACATTCAGAGGTTCGAAGTTCATAGAAATTATCTATTGCCACAACGCCGACAACGAGCACCGTTGCTCAAAAGAGAGGGAGGGTCTCAGACTGCGGAAAAGTTTGAGCTCTTCAAGAAGGCCGCATTGAAGGTGCTGGAAAGAGTCTCCGCAGATCAGTGGCCAAATTTCGAGACTTCCTTCTGCAGGAGAGGGGTCTTCGTATTTGTCGCAGCCAACCCAGCAGATAAAGCTTGTCTACATAACACAGTGGACAAGACAAGGCCCTGGAAAGTTACAGACTTAAAAGTATGTGGGGTTGAGTTGCTCCAAGGATGGTTTAGGCTACGGTGTGGTTCCCAGGTAACCTGAAAGACCCCTCTGTGATCGTTAGGCGATTGAAGGGATTCAACCTTTCACTATGTACAGCGTCCTGGCGAATTACCAGGCACGATCGGCCTCAGGAAAAAGACACAGTGGAAGGCACTAATCAACTTCTAGCTGGGCAAATTCCTAAGTCCCAGACGAAGGCTCTTGCGATCCTCAACAACAGGCCCGAAGACCGGAAGCAGACCATAAATGACTGTTTCTGGCCTAAGTATTACCCAAATTAACTTGCATCACAGCAAAGGCGCCTCTACGGTTCTACAGACGGGCATGGCCTTCTTTAGTTCGACATACCATAAGGGGATTGGGGGGGCTGGCTTTCGTTACAGGAACCCCAAGGCGGTCAAAACAACAGCCTGCATTTTGGACAAGGAAGTCAACGTTGTTTCGCTGCTGAAGCGATGATCCAGAGATCTGATAGTGGTAGCCACAAATCTAAAAGGAACAGGGAAGCGGGACATGGGATCGGCCTACATTTCATATGACAACGATACCAAGCTACTAGTGGAGGTACGTGCACTGGTGGATTACTGAAAGGTAAGGGGTCTTCCTCTTCTGCTGGGGTACGATGCTAATTCCTACCATACTCTGTGGGACAGCACCGACAACAACTCAAGAGGTAATGATCTGTTGGAATAACTAATCACTACTGATTTAGATATTCGTAAGGCCTTGTGTTCCCTGTAACAAAAATCAGCCCCCCCCCCCTAATCCCCATATTGTATGTTGAAATAACAGAGGTCATGCTCCTCTGTGGAACCGCAGATACGCCTTTGCTGAGATGCAAGTTAATTTGGGCAATGTTTAGGCCAGGAGCATCCATTGTAGGTCTGCTCCCGGTCTTCCTGTGTCCCGTCAGGCTCCTCCTATCCCCGGCCGGCGACCCTAAAGTTGCCCTGTCCAAGGTGGTAGAAGAGCCTGTTGTTGAGGACCGTATCAACCCTCGTCTGAGTCTCAGGAATTTTTACAACTAGGAGCTGATTGGTACCTTCCGCTGCGTCTACTTCCTGAGACCGATCGTGCCTGACGATTCGCCAGAGCGCTGTCCGTACTGAAAGATTAAATCCCTCTACTCGCCAGAGGACCACAGACGGGTCTTTCAGATAACCTGGGAACCACGCCTAGCCCACACATCTTTTGGAGCAACACAACACTTTATACTTTTAGGTCTGAACCTTTACAGGGCCTTGTCTCGGCCACTGTATTATGATGCCAAGCTTTAGCCGATGAGTTGGCTGCGACAAATACGAAGAACCCTCCCCCACAGAAGGAATCCTGGAATTTTCGTCATTGATCTGGGGACACTCTTTCGAGCACCCTCAAGGTGGCCTTCCTGAATAGCTCAAACTGCTCCGCAGTGAGCAGCGAGTCTGAGTAGCTCGTGGCCATCACCACTACCGCCAGGGGGCTAGCTTGTGTCTCTTCATAGGCTTAGCCACCTCCCACGGTGGGGTTTCCTCTGAGCCCCTCCCTCTCTTCTAGGTCTGGGTGTTGGTTGTCGGCGTTGTGCAAATAGACAATTTCTATGTACTTCGAACCGCTAAATGTTTATTTCCTGTCATAATTTCCGAACTAGCTTTTATTGTTCGATAATATGTTTTCTGTCACCAAAAAAATCAACACAAAAACAAGTTTTTTGAGGTTTGGAAGTGAACAAAAGCTAATTTTGGGAATCATAGTTCGGATTCGAATTCAGCGGCACGAAATCCATAGGATGTCGCTACTCTGGTTTGGCGCAACATCGAATTTTTTCGACAAGCCTTTACGATATTGCAAAAATATCCAGAAAAAGGATGTTTTTTGTGGCTGGAAAAAAACCTGAGGTTGTTGATGGAATTCTGACCTTGGATTCTCATTCAGTGACCCAAAATCCATAAGATTTGACTACTCTTGTCCGTCGGACAACCTGCTTTTTTTCGGGCTGTGTAATTAACCAGAAGAAGTCTTTCAAACATAAGCGTCTAAAATGTATTATTTGCCATATACAAATATTTAGTTTAATGACGCGTTCAACTTCAGACTACAACGAAAGATTGAAAACAATTTCGAATGAAATAAATACTAATCTATTAAGTGTTATACCGGGTGTCCCAAAAGTCTCCGAGCGGCTGAATATTTCCTCAGGTAAGATATTTTTCCGGGAGGTCAACGTCATTCTTGAAGTAGCTTTCAAATAAGGAATTCAACGCTGACCTTTATTTTGATCTTGACAATGACCTTCACGGTCATTTCATGGTCAAATATATTTTTTCAAAACGGAACCCCTATTTTTGACTCTGGGAACTGAGAGAGTAGAAAATCTGACGTCCAGATATGACCTTGACCAATCGAAAACTTGACCTAGGAAGTTCATAGCAAGGTCAAAAAACGTACTGCAGTATGACTCGACTGGCATGCATTTTTGAAGAAAATATCCAACGCAAGAGTTGTAGCATTTTGACCTTAATATGACCGTGAATGTCATGGTCAAAATCAAAATATGGGTCATCATTGAATTCACTGTTGAAAGTTACTTCAAGCATGACATTGACCTCTCTGAAAAATATCTTACCTGAGGAAATTCGCTGCCGTCTCGGGACTTTAGGGACACCCAGTATATCCTTATCTATTTTTCAATCCACTATATACACATGTAGGTGATATTTATATGCGAGCTGAATTAATAGAACCGAATAAGGAAATAAAACGATTTTTCATCAAAATATAATTATTTTTTACTGAAAATTCTACTATTGAATTTTTCATTGGGAATTAATGTTTTGTGATTGAAAATTCTACTACTTGGTTGAAATTTGAACTACTTCATTGAACACTCATTTATTTGTTTGAACTGCAAATCAACTATTTCATGTCCGGTTGAAAATTGACGTTTTTTTTGTAGGAAATTAAACTATTTGGTCAAAAGTTTAAATCCTTTGATCTAAATTAATTTTTTTTTTTATGATTCGCCACTTTATTCGAAACTTCAACTATTTTGTTTAAAAGTCATCTTATTCTGAGTGTAATTTGTTTTCCTTTAGTATTCAACCATTTGATTGAATACGTATTTCTGTATGTTGAAAATTTAACTATTGGGTTCAAAATTAAGGTTCTTTTTTTTAAATGAAATAGTTTGGTTGATAATTGATTTTTTCTTAGTTGAGAACTTACCTGTTTGTTTGAAATTTCAACTATGTGGTTAAGTTTTTGTTATAATTGAAAATTATTTTTTTTTCATTGAAAATCTATGATCTACTTGAACACATCTTTTTAGTTGAAAATTCAACTATTCAGTTCAAAATTATTTATTTTTGTACTCAAAACTGAAATATTCAATTTTAGATTGAAAGTTGATCTTTCAGTTAAAAATTTATGTATTTTGTTGAAAATTAATATTTTTGGTTGGAATTTCATTTTTTTTGTTTACAAAGTCAACGTTCTCAAGTAAAGATGAACAGTTTAGTTATAAATTCATTTTTTGGTTCAAAATTCAATTATTCTAGTTGAAAATTCATTATTTTAGTTGAAAATTCATCACTTTGTTTGAAAAATAAACTATTTGGTTAGAAATTCGTATTTATTTTTGATCGGCAGTAAATGTTTTTAAATAAAAATGAAACTGTTTTATTTTTGGTCGAAAAAAGTTCTTTTTTAGTTGATATTTTTTGGCTGAACATTCGTCTTCTTTGGTAGACAATTATTCTCCTTGGTTGGAAATTTATCTTTTTGGTGTCCAAATCAACTCCTCCAGTTAAAAATTTGTCATTTCAGTGGAGAATTCTTCTCTTCGGTTAAAAAATTAATTATTTCTTTTTTTAAACATTTTTGAAAAATAATTTTTTTGACTGAAAATGTAACTATGTAATCCAGTTGAGTATTTTATCTTCTCAGTGGACAATGGGTCTCTTGAGTAAAAAATTGATTATCTTCTTCTGAAAATTAAGCTATTTCGGTTGAAAATTCATGTAATTTGTTGAAAACTAATTTTTTCTTGACAGAACTTCTTGTTTTTAATTTAGTTTTTGAAATTGATATGCAAAAATCTAAAATTTCCATGTTACGTCAAATGAAGCGAAATACGTAAAATTGTTGTGTAAGATGGACTTTTCGAATATTCAAGTAAGTTGAGTTTACCATTCAAAAATTGCATTCTACGTATAAATGATTAAACTAAGCAGCTATTTTTCCTGCGTACACACTTTTATTCACATAAAGAGTATCGCCTAGTATCTGAAAATATATCATTCTATACTATTCATTTATTAATACCAGGTGATTGAATTTGGAGATTACGGCTTGCGTCCAAAAGTTTAGAAAGGATCAAATTCTGGAGACCGTTGCCATTCGAGCAGCAACAAATTTAACGCTACACTGTTAGAAATGGTTGCTATTTCAGTATACATGTTTATATTAAATTTCCTATATGTTTACTAAATTCATTACTCTTTGTAATTTTAGTATACTTACGTATAATAAATTTCTTTTATGAAGTTATATGTATACTAAATTTATCAAGTGTACAGTAAGTTTCTTTCACCTATATGAATATTATAGTTTCTGTATACTAAAATTCATATTATTGTTTACTACATTCAGTTGCGCAAGCGCATTTGAATTTACGCGAGTCGGGCAACGTGGCAGGTGGCATTTGTTTGAGTTCTTTGTAATGCTAAAAGTTTCGGCTTCTTTCTGCGAGGATCTGCGAAATCTTCTCTTTAAAAGGCATTTTTAATTTATTAACGTACATTCAGCTTAACCACACGATTATTTGAAAATTAAAACTTCGTTCTTCAATTTAATTTTTCATCTAATTATGTTTAAGGTAGGGTGGGGCGAGATGAGCATAGATGTCTTTTTCACATTAGTATTAAACATCTGCTAATTTATTGCTTGAAAGTAAGTCGTTATATATATTCTGCAAACATTTTCAAATATAATTTCGCCAAGATGAAAGTAAATAAAAAAGTATATGCGGAATTAGAAATGACTTATTATATATTATTTATAAGTCAGAGTATTGTCAAGTTAGAGTAATATAAAACAAAAACTTATCTTACACATATTTTTAAGAAACTTCACGGAACATTGAAAGTATTTAACGTTAAAATGGTGCAATACTTAATCCTAACCACTACCGTAACTGACTCTACAAACAGTGAATAGAAAAACGATTTATATCTAAATGTCTTTATTAATTATTCTACAGAAATGAATATAACAATTTTTTGATTTGCCCGTGTATATTGTCTCAGTAAAAGTTAAATTCTACAGTAAGAAAACTCCCACATACAAGACTGGTCCACTACATGACACTGAATTTCATATATACTGGGGTTTTGGGCCGTTCTTTTTATCTGGTTACCGTATTTTCCAACAATAACAATATTTTCCTCATTTTTATAGCATTTCGCGAGTTTTCAAACAAAGTTACTCAAGAAATATACCAGAAAAACAGTGCTCTTTTCTGATTGTCTGCAACTCAGATTATATTTTAATACATACCCATAACAGTGCAGCTGTCAAATTTTTTCTGAGAATTTTTTTCGACAAGATTATTTTTGTATACGTTTGCACCATAATTAATACACATACAATAAAACATTGCATCTTAACCTATTGATTTCTGCAATACGAGGTTAGGTTAATGCACAGGAAGAGGTCGCTCATACCGCCCCACAACAGTTGCTCATTCCGCCCCAATTGATACTTGCTAGTAAAATAAAAATTTCACCTATTTCTGTTTTGCAATTATATAAGAATCGTTAGAAAACTAAAGGTTTAATAAATAAGTTATATAAATAAACATTGGAAAATCATCTAATATGTGATTTTGTGTGATTCTTGGACTTTCTGAACAAATGCAAAATAGTAGAATACAGGCCTTAACATTTTTATTTTCGTTTTTTTTTTAATTTATTCAACACTAAGCGAAAAAATGTTGTAAAGGACTTTGATAACGTCCTTTCTGATATTAGTGCAAAGAACAGTTACAATAGAAATGATAGATTTCGAGAAAATTAAGTGACTCACCTTATCCCCTATGCTCATCTCGCCCCACCCTACTCTAAGGATGATGAAGAGGGAACCCACGCGAAACGGAACGTATACTAAATTTTGTATACATGTATACTGAATTGAGATATACGCGTATACTAAATTGCATGTACGTGCATACCAAATTCATTATATGCATGTACTAAATTTACTGTAAACTGGTATACTAAATTTAATTTCATGTTGTGCATTCTTGTTTCCATTGCATGTATACTAGTACAGATTTTTCTAATAGTGTAGCGTTTTCTCCGTTATTTATTTGTATTTGATCTGTCGTATTTATTTTTATAATAATAGTAGCCTTGCGCACGCCAAGGAGCGCGCATATTGATTTTTTGATGAAACAGAATAAACCAAATACCTCTTTTTTCTATGTTATTTATATATAATATAGATGTAAAATATCTGTATAAAATAATTAGAAGGCACCACAAGATGATGTGTGTAGCCTCCAAGAAGAAGTCCCTTTTTCATTTTTTTTCTCTGTTAAAGGAGTACATAATGAATGTCTCATATCTGTTCTGTAGGTGAATTCTGGCATCGTTGTTCTCTTGAAAAATTGTGAATATGATTATAATTTAATTTATTATACTTGCCTCTTAAATTTGTTTACCACTTGAATTATTTGTAAATTATATTGTCATATTAATTTTTTGCACTTTGTTAATTAAAAGAAATGTTATTTCTGAAATCAATTGTGATTTGTTCGTTATTACATGTATATGAGTATATAAATTTCAATGTAATAAATAAAATTTGAGAAATTTAAGAGAACTGAAAAATATGAAAAAATGCATTGAATTCAGTAACTTTGAAATGAGTTTAGAAAAATTCTAGGAAATTAAAAAAAATTGGATGAAGTGCCGACTTCAAGATGAATTCAATAAAAACTAAAAAGAAATAAAAAAAATACATTGAATTACATAAAATTAACCCAATTTTGAAGAAGTCACGTGATTCTTAAAATCCTTGACATTTTTTAAAAAAACCTTGAGTCGAGCTTTTAAAATCCGCCAAAAACAGAGAAATCCTCGGAAATTTTATAAAATCTCTTGCAATCTTTTGAAGTATCATGAAATAATAAAATATTCAAAAATTTCACATTATTTTAAAATTTTAGTTATAAATAACTTTTTAATATTTTAAAATTCCCCAAAATATTTCAAATTCTTTGAAACCCTTCCAACTTTATAAACTTCTTAAAAATCCCTTAAAATTTTCTTAAATACTCTTAGATATTTCAAATCCTTTAAAATCTTTTCAAATTCCTCGAAATTTATTGGAGCTCTTAGAATTTCCTTGGGGTTTTAAAAATACCTCAAATATTTCAAATTCTTTGAGTTAATTGGAAATTCCTTGGAATCTTGTAATATATCCTAAAATCTTTCAAATTCTTTGAAATCTTTGATAATACCTTAAAATATTTGAAAATCTTCTTGAAATCATACGAAATCCATGAATCCCTGTGAATTATTTCTTAGAAATCTATTGAAATATTATAATATCCCTTGAAATTACATGAAATCTGATGATATTACCTAATATCCTGGAAAATTTATCAAAATTCCTTGTGAGCTTTCGAAATTCCTCAAAATCATTGAAATCCTCGGAAATCTTATAAAATCACTTGGGATTTTTCGAAATATCATAATAGGCCCTACAAAATCGTGCCATATTTTCCAACATTCCAGAAAACTTTTTAATACCCTGTGCAAATTTTGCAAATACCTCAAAATAAGTCAAAGCCTTGGAAATTCCTAGAAATTTTTTTAATCTCTTCAAAGAGCCCTTTTAAAAAGCTATGAAATATTTAGAATCTTTTTTTTTTCTTCAAATTTGTGATCGAAATGAAATCTACTTTCTTATGAACAATTTCATTTAGAAAAAGCGTTGGAATACATTCACAAATAAAAATTAGATTTCCAAACTACCTTCTTTTCGGCTCATTAGAAACAGATAAATAACAAAGGAAACGAGAGGAAGTATTGAATCATTCAAATTATTGAAATCCTTCAAAAATACCCTCAGATATTTCAACAACTTTGAAATCTTTTGAAATGCCTTAAAGTTAGTGAATCTCTTGAAAGTGCTTCGGATTCTTCTGAAGTAACCTGAAATATTTTAAATCATTTCAAATTTTATCAGGTTACCGAAATCAATTGAAAATTCCTTGGAATCATTTAATATACCCTAAAACCTGGCATAGGTCCTGTAAAACCGATGTTTATTTTCGAAATTTTAGGAAACTCTTTGATACAATACCTCATGCAAATTTTTTGGAATCTCTTGAAAATGCTTTAAAATCTTTTCAAGTAATACTATAAAATATTTCAAATCCCCTGAAACCAATTAAATATTCTTTATGCTAGCATATTTAGTGCCACAAAGCACTCCCATACTAACAGCGACGTGGTCTTTGTTCCATTCAAGGCCAGTATAGCAGCCCTGCTGTCTGAGCAGATACGAATGTTTCTTTGGTTGTCATACTCCTCTGCCTTGTAGGCGCACTGGAGTATGGCCATAATCTCAGATTGTAGAATTGTGGCGTAGGACCCCAACTCGATTGTGAAGTACATTCCATTCCTTTTACGATATCGACCGGCTCATGCATTCTCCTCGTTTCTGGAGCCATCTGCAAACCAGTTGTCCCCATCACTGGGCAGGTGTAAATCGCCGTTCACCCATTACTCCTTCCTGGATAGGCTAACTCGATACTTCTTGTCGAAGAGATAGCGAGTGTCTATTTTGTCCCTGGGCATGTTCAGGGTCGGCCTCCTCGCTATGTCGACTGGGATCTTCACTGCTGTCGAGATCCTTATGTCCTTTACCAAATTTAGTCTCCAGGCCGCCTCGGCAGACACGGCCATGATGGTGAGATGTAGGGGCTTCAACCCGATTAGTGCTCCCAGTGCCATCGGGGGTGACGACTTCGAGGCACCAGTGATGCCTCTTGAAATGAGTCCCCTGATCCTCTCCAGTCGAGACTTCACAGTGGACAGCTCGACCCTGCTTCACCAGACCACCGCCGCATAGGTCGCCTTGGTCGCAAGCTCGCTGTGCAGATCCATATGAGTGTCTCCGTCTTCGAGCCCCAGCTTTTCCCTATAGCTCTCCTACAGAGCCATAGAGTAGCTACTAGCTTCTTGCACTTGTTTTCCAGGTGCTCGTTCTATAACAGCTTCTTCTCCAGAAGTACTCCTAGGCATTTATTCATACTTCTCTAACTCATAAACTATGTTCAGAGTTTTTATACTTTCTAAAGTAAACAGAATCGTTGTTTATATTTATGAAGTTCAAAACAAGGGAAAATTTAAAGCTCTTCAGTCAATATATTTCTATTGGATAAATTTTTAACAATTGATAAAGAAATGCCTACAAAGTAAATGATGGATTTGGTCGGAAGCTTTTCAACATAAATAGTTGAATAAATAATTTAGTCTTGTCACAGTGTTACTTAATATTTTAAATAATTTACTGTAAATTTGTGTGAAACGTTTAAAAAATTGTTGTGAGCTACTATAGCATAAGAGTAGTTCCGTAGTTTTTTTTTCTTTTTTCTTTTATAGTTTCCTCCTAATGTGTTAGGTACTCAGATCGACAAGTAGGCAAATCCGAGATGCGAAATTTTACAGCAGAAGCAAAAATGTTTCCTGTAATAGAATTAAAAATAGAAAATCTAGAAAAAATCCTAGAGACCTTAATGATATGCAAGCAATCAAAATATTTATCAATGGGATTTTTGTTGTTCCATGTTTTCTTAACATCGAGTCGGTTTCTTATAATTGAACGGAAACATTCTTTAGGATAGTCAAGTTTATTTTCTGTGATTTTTTCAAGGAGATTCTGCTAAACTCATCATAATTAAGCCACTTTAGTCACTTTAGGATAGTTGTCGTGCCGAAAATCATATCTCTGAAGAAAATGAGTTTTCTACGATTTTAGGAATCAAAATGATATAAATGATGATTGCATTTCAAAAAAATGATCTCTAATGAAAAAATTGTAACGCCTACAACAAAAATGTATTGAACAATATTTTTGCAATTGAATTCTATGTATCTTATTATCGCTTTTTACCAATTTTTAAATAATTGTTAAATTTTAATAAATCATGGCTTATTTTTACAAAGAAGATATTTTATACAACTTTACTTTTTCCAATTTTGAAGGTGAATTTTTCTATGGCTCAATCGAATAAAACAATTCTATTTTAATGAAAAAATGTGTAAAACAAATAACTGTATTTCAAGATTATTCAATCATGCTCTAAACGGGAAACAGTAGACTTGTAGATAAATTTGTCCCGAAAATAAAGCCATGATTTATACAATACAACCGTAATAAATAATGTTTCACTTTTAAAGAAAAATACTGCTGATATTTTTTCAATTCCTAAAATCATAGAAAATTGTATTTTCCCAGAGACCTGATGTATGGCACGTAAACTACCTTGAATAATCTCATTTTAGAATTTATCTTAAAGAGAGGAAGTCCTTACTATGTATGAAATATATAGTAATTAATTGTATTTAAATGCTATTCATTATCAGATTTTAATGCTTTTCCCCTCTTCCCCTATTTTTCCTCTTTTCAAAAGAATTTCTCTTTTTCTTGTTTTTTCAGGAAACCGCAACTGTTGAAAATGTAACTGTACAAAGTTCATCTCTTTTGTTTGAAATTGTAACTATTTGATGTTTAATAAAACTGTTTGGGTAAATATGATATAATTTAACTCTTTGGCTGAAAATTTGGCTTTCTTTGTCGACAATACATTTTTTGTCGAGAATGACCTATTTTCTGACAAAAATATGACCACTTTTGGTTAAAAACGCAACTCTTTTGTTGAAAAATAATAATTTAATATGAATCAGGAATTAACTTGTTTGTTAAACATTCGTGGTTTTTTAAACTGAAATATTAACTATAGTGTTTTTTGTCGAGAATTACTTTTTTTTTTTTGTTGAAGATACAACTAGTTTGTTGAACGATGAACTACTTTGTTGAAAACAATTTTTTGTGGTTGAAGATTCAACGCTGCAGCGGAAAAATGTATATTCGGTTAAAAATTTAATTATTTTGTTGCAAATTCTTCTTTTTTTAAATTAATATTCACAAAATATACAAGATTTCACAAAAGTTGAGATATTGGGAAAATGTACTCGAAATTATTTTGTATATACTGATAGTTTATTGTAAAAATGAGCAAATTTAAACAAAAAAATATAAATGTTCACAAACTATACTCTCAGCATCCGCATCAATGTTCTGACTTATACTTCACTGTCAATTTTTGTAGGATATTTAATATATAAGTTTCTACAAGAAACTAAATTTTTTTCTAAATATTACACTTTTACCAAGAAATTTTCCTATTATAATTAATCACATTTAACTGTTGTTTGATTATTGAAAATTGAACCATAATTGACTTTATAGAAGGATTCTCAATCTGTTGGAAATTAGGCAAGTTACAAAATTTTAACACTGAAAATATAAATTTTTCAATTGAAAAGCTTCAGTAGTTAAACAAATGTAACTGTTCGATTAAAACTTTATAAACCGTTCCTATTTTCGAGATAATTTTAAACATTACACGCTCTCATTCAATTTAAAATCCTATTCAAATATTTTTCCAATCTAAAATGTTCCATTTATAACCCATTTGATATGAAATTTTTTAATTAAGGAAGACATTTTTTTTAATAATAAGCAATATTTTACTTTTTACTTGTATTTCAGAGTGTTAAATTGAAACTTTGAATTTTACGATTTTAATTGTTCTATTTAACAGATTTTTAATATGTAGGTAAAAATTTTGAATTTTGATCCACCAACAATAATTCATCAATCACCAATTTGAAAAAAATTTGAGTTTTCGCGTACGCACACCGTGTGTAACTCTCAGTCCAGCGTCCAGCTCGAAATTAGTTGTCTGCTCCAATCTGCTGATTTTTTATGTTTGCGTACATTTATCTTCGATAAAAAATGGATTCAGGAGAGAAGAAGGGGAATTGCGTGAAAATAAAGTTCCAGTACAAATATTGCTACAAAAGTTTTGCAACGAAGTATACCATACAAAGGCACGTCAGGGAGATCCATGCTCCAATAGTTCCAGATAAAACAGAATTTTTAATATATGTACTTTATCATAATAATTTTATCAAGTTTATAGAACTTATTCAACAGGGTTTTATATAATTTCCGAAACATTCCAGATAAAATGTAGAATTATCATTTCCTGAGTATTATTTTGCCAAAGCAGTTTCGCTTTTCCATTATTTTCGAGAATATTGACTTAAAAATGTTTGCAACAAGTTTATTTTCTATAAATATTATTCATTTTTTTCATAATGTTTACCAATTACATTTAACGCATGAAGGGCTAGCTGTACCGTATGGTACCACGCTTTTTATCTGGTGTAAATTAGTTAAACTTGTTAAGTTTCAATTATTCAGGTAAATTATTAGTTATTTGGTTAATCAGTTAAATTAGTAAATTAGATAATAAGTTCAAGTCACTTGAAGTAATATAGCTAAAACATTGAGAAGGAGTTGAAAATCCGCGATAGGAAAACATTCCGCAGCTAATAGGTTAAAAATAGAAGTATGAATGAAGTGTCTCAATCAGAATTTTCAAACAGAACAGTGGCTGAATAAAAAAATATATCTACTTTCTAGAATAGAATAATATATTTTTCAAAGCTTTGTCACACAACAAAACTACCAATTGTTTAATCAATTGGAGATTTGGTTTTTCTGTTGTTTTCCCAAAGAATACGGCTCCCAGTCCTTTCCCTCTGATGTTCGGTTTAGCGTATTTGAATATTCGCGCATTCCCCCTCCTTTCAACTGTTAGTATTAAGTTACGCTACTCGAGGCATGACGAACGGGCCCCGGGACGAGGTCCAGTCGCGCGGTCAGTTCGTCAGTTCATCACGGATCGGGACCAAGCGAGCATCTCGCTCCGCTCTCAGCTTCACCCTCGGACGTCAGTACTAGTGTCTCCCGAACCGTGTAGTATCGTTCATGATACTCCGTCGTCCTCTGTGGACTATAACGTTCCTTATTCGTATAGTATCGCCACATGATACTCAGTCGTCCTATGTGGACTTTATCATTTCTCATTTCTCTTTGCCCGCGCGCAAGTTGCCGTGTAATTCAAATTCATTCCGAAGAGAATTGTGTATTCCTCTTTTAGAAACTTGTAGGATCTTTAACAAATAAAGAGACAATCAAATTTTAGAAACTTCGAGTTTTAATTTTTTGAACTCCTACCCTTGAAAAATCGTTGTGCTAGGCCATCGGGGCTCCGACCCTTAGTTCTCCTAAACATTTCGGACTCTTGAAAATTACTGAAGACCTCTTGCGACATAAGGAGGGAAGAATCATGACGTCCACACACCTGGACCAGCTCCCTTCGGAAGCAACGATAGTGAGTAGCCGTGATCTTTAGTTAAGTGAACAAACCCCCCCCCACCCCGCCAGCTTTCTTTTCTTTTCAGTGAATGTTCGCGTAATTCCGGGATTGGATAACGACTAGATTTTATTCAATAGATCCCTCACTCACGACACTCGCTGTAGGATCGGAGTTTAAATGAATTTCAATTTTAACTTCAGGCTTTCCTCTCACGATCCTCTCCGTAGGATCGTAGAACAGTAATCAAATTTAATTTAACTTAATCCCTTCTCACAATCCTCGCCGTAGGATCGGAGAAAGACTGAATTTAAATAAACCTAAATCCACTCACGATCCTCACCGTAGTATCGGAGAACAATTTAATTCAATAAAGCCTAATCTCTTCACACGATCCTCATCGTAGAAACGAAGAACGATCATATTTGAATTAGTACAACCCTTTCTCACGATCCTCCCCGTAGGATCGGAGAACGATCACATTTGATTAAATCTAACCCTTTCTCACGATCCTTCCCGTAGGAGCGGAGAACGAGTCCTCGCTCGCTACTCGACACCAGAATAAAGCGATAAGAATGCTGAGCACATAACCTACCATAAGAAATGCTTTATTATTTTAGATACACTCTAACCTATACTATTCAATTGGCTCAAAGTATTTTCTAATTTTAATTTCATCTTCCTCTTTATCCTTGAGTTTTAGAAGATTCTACATAATAATCAAAACGTTTGCGATATAATGTTTTTTTGCAACGCAAAAATGTAATGCGTCATGAAAATAACGTTGAACTTGTTTACCAAAAAAATTTCGCAGTTTAATTTGATGCCGTCATCAAGAATGTAAGGAGAGGAATTTTAAGTTAAATATGTTATCTATAAGGAAGCAATAAATCAAATTTAGATATCCAAAACAGGATGTCATGCATAGCCCTCCGTATCAAATTTCATCTGTACACCTGCACCTTTTTTCGCATTAAATAAATATATTATCTGTCATTAGGCAATAAATCATCCTTGAAATAACTATACGACGCAGTATAAATTGCGAGGACAAAGCAAAATATAACCTTGAAAGTATTTACGGGAAAAATTCTTGAGAAAAGAAATAACCTCGAACCTGTTGTTACATGCATTTGGCTGGCACAATTGTGCAATATTACTCTGTGACGTCATCAAGGAATCTTCTAGAACGGTCTCGATGTCATCCTCACACAGACACACGGACACAGGCTTACCTTACACAGACACGCACTAATACTAATCAAGAATGTCGGTAAGGTAGGAATGCATGATGACTTCATCAGGACCCATCGAAAATGTTCCAGAATTTTAGCACGGACATGAACCACTTTTCTAGAAAAATTTAGCACAGACACGAACCGCTACAGCTAGAATCTTCTCGATGTCGGCAAGGTAGGAATCTATATCCAGAACCGGCCCTATACATATACTGAAAATAAACTTTTTTGTCCAAAATTAATTTTTTTTTGTTGAAAATTCGTGTTTTTGGTCTGAAAATGATAGAAAATTCAACTATTTGGTGGAAAATTTACTTTTTTTTTAAATTCAACTCTTTTGCTGAAAATTTGTTTTTGGTTTGAAAATGGTATGGAATTCAACTCTGTGGTTGAAAATTTACTTTTTTGTGGAAAATTATTATTTTCGGTATGAAAATTCCACTATTTGGTTAAAAATTAATGTATTTTCATAAATATTTAAGTACTTCTGTAGAAAGTCCAAATTTGGCCGAAAATAAACTTTTTTGTCAGAATTTTAATTTATTTTTTGAAAATTCGTGTTTTTGGTTTTAAAATGATAGAAAATTCAACTATTCGGTAGAAAATTTACTTTTTTGTTAAAAATTTAAATCTTTTGCCGAGAATTCGTCTTTTTGGATTGAAAATCGTAGAAAATTCAACTATTCGGTTGAAAATTCACTTTTTTTGTTGAAAATGTAACTATTTTGTGGAAAATTCGTGTTTTTGGGTCGAAAATGGTAGAAAATTCAACTATTAGGTAGAAAATCTACTCTTTTTTTTTAAAATTAACTCTTGCTGGATATTTGTTTTTTGGTTTGCAAATGGTAGAAAATTCAACTATTTGGTTGAAAATTTACTTTTTTGTTGAAAATGTAAGTATTTCATTAAAAATTTGTGCTTTTGTTTTGAAAATGGTAGAAAATCATCTATTTGGTTGAAAATAACCTTATTTATTGGAAAGTCGTCCTTTTGGATTGAACATTCGTTTCTTTCCAGTAAAAAAATGTCATATTTTTTGGGTAAAAATACAACTGTTTGGTCAAAAAATGTGACTGAGAAATCTTGCCTTAAATAATGCCTATTTCTTTTTCAAATAAGCTTTTTTGAATTATCATCTTAGTTATTTTTATTCTCAAATTATAAAGTTAAGGAAGTGAAAAAACTGATTCAACACCTTTAAGCACTACAGTCATAAATTGAAAATAAAGTTTTTTCTCAATTTTACTATCAAAATGAACTATTCTGTTGAAAATGCTACTGTTTCGCGGAAAATTAGACTTTTTGGTTAAAGAAATCAATCTTTTTTGAAAGAAAATTAAGATTTATCCTTGAAACTTCAACTAGTTGGTTAAAAATTTATGTATTTTGGTATAGATTTCTCTTTCTTGGTGAAAAATTAATCTTATTTGCTGAAAATTCATATTTTTCGTTTAAGATTCATTTGTTTTAAATTTAGCTACTTGATTGAAAATTAAACTGGGTTTTAAAAAATCCATATTTTTGACTAGAAAATTCAACATTTCGGATCAAATTTCTTCTTCTTTATTCACTGAAAAATCTATTTCGGTTGAAAATTCAACTATTTGTGGAATTCCTCTTTCTTGTTCAGTTAAGCTGTTTTTAATTTAAAATAAAAATATTTTTTTGTTAATATATCAACTATAACATGTTTTCTTGAGAATTATTGGTTTTTTTTTGTTTTTGTTGAAAATATTCGTTTGCCAAAAAAGATCAACTTTCTAACAAAAGAGAAGAATTCTCAAATAAAAAAGAAGATTTTTTATCAAGAGTTCAATTTTCAATCAATGAGGAAACAAATTTTGATACAAAATCTTGAATTTTAAAGGCAGAAAGACTTACAAATTGTCCAATTTTCTCGAAAAAAAATACTTTTTCAAAAATGAGAAAAAACTTTTAACTAAATAGTTGGATTTTCCAAATAAAAAGGATCCATTTTCATCCAAAAATGCAATAGTTGTATTTTCATTTAGCAAATTAGTTTTCAATGAGAAAGAAAAAAAATCTACAAAACATTTAAATTTTCAACCAAATTGTTGAATTTTCAAACCAAGAAGACAAATTTCTCTAAAAAACAGAAGAATTTCAACCTAAAAATATGAATTTGAAAAAAAAAGAATTTTAAACAAACAAAAAAAATGAATATTTAAGACTGATAGTACAACTTTCATCTACGGAGTTGAGAACCTATAAATATGGATTTTGAACGCAAAATGTAACAGCTGATAATTCAGCGAAAACATATTACAATTTTTAAATGAAAATAGCGCGCAGGACAAGAGACGGTTGCGACTCTCGCCTCGGAATGACCGCAGTGCGCGAGTACTCATTCTATTGTATTTTTACAGAATTAAGTTTACAATCACCTATGGAGCACGGAGATTATTTACCCGATGTGAGAGACTTGTGGCTCGGTAAACGACTCATTTCAAGAGCCGACTTCAACAATCTTGCTGTTATCCCGCACAAGCACAGAGGGGGATTTCTTAGATTTAAGAAAGTACAAAATAAAGGTAATCCTGATAATATGAAAATGGTGTCTGAGTCTATTGAGGCCGAAGAATGGCTACAAGATATGAAAACCTTTGCTGAGCAAAACAATGTAGGTACACCAGAGTGGTTCTTGTTTATACTTGATATAATTTTTTGTTTAGGGTTCATATGCTTTCACTCTTCACTTTTGTTGGAATGCCCAAAAAATTCAGCTCCTTAAAACTTGAGCCAAATCGGTTAGTTCCGTATTTCACTAAATTGTTCAGAATTTTTTGGAGAATCAGCGTCAATCATAAATTTTGAGAGTGAATGACTTAAGGCTCTTTATCAGAATGTGTAATCGGCTCTGAATTTTTAGGCTGCACGGTTGAATATTTTGGTCTAATTTTTTGCATGCTTGATCTACATAATTATATCTCAAAGCACACAGAGCCGGCTTTTCAATAAAATGTTTATATTTTGCTTAATTATCAAAAAACGTGTGAACAATAGCAGTGACTCTCAGTGTTAGCTGGCTATGCATTTCCAGAGCCTGCCTATTAGGGTAGTCCAAAAATAAATTTCAATTTTTTTTTTTTTAAATTTGTATGGATAACGACCAGAAATTTGGTCGAATCAACACAAAAATAAATATTTAGATGTGGCGCAAGCCCCATGATATTCAAAACGTATTTCTCATAACAAAAATTGACGTTTTTGTAAATTTTATTCAGAATCCTCAATATTAGCTGAATCGAGTAAAAACTCGACATTCTCTTCACAATTAACCATGGAATACGAAAAAAATATTACTTTTCGTATATCACTACCATAAGACTGTTTTATAGGGTCACAAAAAACCCCCATAAGTGAAAGAAATGGTTTTTGCAAGTTTTCGGCGCTAATTATGATTTTTTTGCGTTTTTTCAAATAAAAACTGATTTTAATACATACAAAACTACTTCAGACTGATAATTAGATGTTTACATAAATTGTTTAAACAATTTATTATTGTTTTTTGGAAATTTTCGTTTAGAATGGAGATAAAAAGTGTTGATTTTTCCCAAAATTTGCCACTTTTTGTCCACCTTTCACTTAGTGGGGTAATAATTAAGCAAGTTAATGAAAATCGTTTCTCAAACAATTTATTATTGTTTGTAACTGTTTTTTACTAGATAAGTTCTAGAAAGTTGCAGTTTCTTCTTCAATGTTTAACTTTTCTTTGCCATTTTAGTTATGAACAAATTTGTTACTCATTTGAAAAAGCAGCTTTCTTACCAATATCGTTACCAAAAAAAGTCACTAGTTGAAATAAAATAGTAATTTATCATCACACTCGAACACCATAGATACGTGAAGCTCGGGACTCGCAAACTCCAAAGATATGAGCATGAAAGGGGCTCCTACTCCTGTGACGTTTAGATTTCGGGGGTAATGCGTGAGAAAGCACACAGACCTACCACGCGTATGCAATTCGCAGTGAGCAAACGTCGAATTCAAAGCAGCGCGCATTCGCGTGCGCCTCACTCTCGAATAGGGTGGGGGTAGAGTAGAACAATTCCGTTCGCTCCTCTGGAGTCGGGCCGGTCGTATCTGTGGAGCGCTCGCATCTTTGGAGCTCGTATATTTGGAGTTCGAGTGTACTTTTTTTTCTGAGCATTATTTTAATACCTAGAATGAGCGCTGAAATAATAATTTTTTTTACAGTTGCACTGGATATATGAAGGTGCTTTTGCCATTGTTCATGAGGCTCCTCAGGGCACTTCTTCTGGACATTCTCACGACGCTGATTCTGATTCTGAAAGCACGGTGCGTGGGGGTAATAACTTCTTCGCTAACATGGGGGAATTAAAATTGGATTTGTCAAAACTGAATTTGAGTGGCGAAAGCCAATCAACACCAGGTAGTCCTTCAACTAATTCTCGTCGACGTGCCATGACATCCAGGATGAATAGTGAAGAGGTACGAAGCATGCGCCGTCGCAAAGAGTAAAAACTAGGGATCGATTTGGCACTGAATTCAGTAATAAAAACGTTCAAGCAACGAAACAATCTCGATACAGTTTGATCGGACAATCCGATAAAAGAAGTCAGATTTTTTTATCGAAATAGACACGACTTGATAATCATCTTTCAACAACCAAATGTGACATAACAAGTGCTCAACTAAAGGGTGGCAGTACAGAACTAGATGATCAATAAAATCAAAACCTTTCAGGCTAGCCAGAAGACATTCGGTAAAATAGAAATCACCATTTGAAGATAAAGCAATAGTCCACTCCCAAGATGGAATGTTGCTGAATTTAGTCTAAAAAGGTTTGATGCGAAAAAATTATCCAGTTTTGCGAAAATAGACGTGTTACTTCTGAGATATTGAGTTTTTAAATGCTGGTAAAAAATATTTCATCTAAAAAAAGTTAGCCAATTCAGAGTAAATCGTGAAAGAAACAAAAAACAGAAATTTCAATTTTTTACAAAAATGTTCTTGTCCTCATTCCGACATTCTAGGCCTAGGGGCATTTTTGATTTCAAGAAGTCATAAAAGTATTATATTTCTATATTCTTAATAACACACAGTATCGAAACCCTGCCTTTAAGAACATTAATTTTGTATTTTTGTAGTTTTGAGGTCTGGCATAACAAAATTGTTTTTAACCGTAATTATAAAAAAAATAAATAAATCCATACTTAGAAATGTACTAGAAATTGTAATTAATAATCATGTTAATAAATATATACGTAACTAGAAGTATAAGTTTGCATAGTGTTTTATTTACTTCACGTAATTATTTCCTTCATTTTATTATTTTCTATTTTTCGAGAAAAACGAGTTTAAACTTTAAAGTTTTCTTCGCTGGTGCGGGTTTTAGCACGTCGTGCTTGTAGACGGAAGGTTGCAGGTTGAATTTTCACTGCTAGCGCTTCTTTTAATTTTTTGTTTGTTGCATTTTACTTATTAAACTGTTTACATATTTAATTCCATTCTAAACTTTGTTTTAATTCAGCAAAAATTAATGTTATAAATGCTTTCCTTCAATGGAAAATTCGCTTTTATTCTAACTTTTTTCGTAAACAAATTTATTTTCTATTAATTCCAATCATTTTGTTACAAAAGATTATAAGTATTTCAAAGTGAGAATATAAATCAAAACTCCTATTTTCAAAACAATTTTATTTTCTTGTTTAACAATGTCAATTTTTATGCATGATAAATTAATGAATTCATTAACAGAAAATATTTTTAATTCAACCAAATTTTATTTCAGTTCTAAACAGAACTATATTTTAGTTAAATTTATCTAAATTATAGTTAGATTCTAAATGTACCTGAATTTTAAATTGGACTGAATTTCAGATTTAGAATTGAAATGAATTTTAGATTTAACTAAATTGTATTGACATTTCTAGTTTAACAAAATTGTATTTGAATTTTGAATTTCGTTAAATTTTTAAAAAATTTGTATCCAACTAAATTGTGTTACAATTTTAAATTTAAGTGAATTCTATTTAAATTTTACTAAATTTTATCAAAAATTTGTATTCAAAATAACTTTATTTCAATTTTACTAAATTTCACTTCGATTTTAAGTTGAACTAAATTTTATTTAAATTTTGGATTTAACTAAATTTTATTTAAATTTTCAATTTAGTTTAAAAAAATGTGTGTGGCCCGGACGCACGGCAGAAGCAACACTTCGAAAGAATTTTTAAGTGGAATTTGATGTTTGAATAAGGAATTCACGCAATTCATGGAATTCAAATAAATTATGGAATTCCGAGATTTGAAGGAATTTCCTGAATTCCTTGATAGTCACGAATTCCGTGAATTCCCCAAATTCCTTGAATTTCATGGATTCCACAAATTCCACGAATTCCTTAAATTCCATGAATTCCATAAATTCCTTGAATTCCATAAATTGCGTAAACTCCGTGGATTCTTCGAATGCCGCGAATTCCGTTAATACCTTGAATTTCTTGAATTCGTTGAATTCTGCGAATTTCTTCAATTCCATGAATTCCATGAATTTCGAGAATTTTTTGAATTCCATGAATTTTGTGAGATTCGTGTATTTCGTGAATTCCGCGAATTTCTTGAATTCCCTAAATTTTCAGAATTCCGTGAATCGCTTGAATTCCTTGATTTCCATGAATTCCGTGAATTCCTTAAATCCCACGAATTTCATGAATACCATGTATTTCATGAATTCCTTAAATTCCGTGAATTCTTTGAAATCCGTGATTTCTTCGAATTCCATAAATTCCTTAAATTCCTTGAATTTCGTAAATCCCGTGAATTTCTAGAATTCAGGCAGTTCCTGGAATTCCATTAGTTATTTAAATTCTGCTAATTCCTTGAATTCTTGGAATTCCCTCAATTCCTAGAATTCCCTGAATCCAGATAAATCAGGGAAATTTAAGGACTGCAAAGTAATGCCAGGAATTCAGGGAATTTATTTGCATTTAAGGAATTTATCCGAGGTTGAGCGAAAATGTAGTTATACTCTGTTCCCCGAGAGAAGGCCCTGAAGAACGACCAATTTTCGTTTTCTTTGCGCAGCCTATGTTTAAGTTTTTTCCAGAAGGCGGGATTTCTTGAGATCTTTCAGCCAATCCGAAGTGAAGTCCTGCAAATTCATGAAAAACTCTTTTTTTGATTGATTTATGACACTGGTTGGGCGGCAGTGGACTTTATTTTTTCGACCACTTTTCTTTTTGTTCACTGGTGTCTGTTTCGACGACCTTCACCGCAGCAGGGGCCTTTTGCCCACAGACAGGTCAAAGGAGTGAAATTTAAAAACTTTCAATTTTGCAATTGGCGAATTGAAAATAATATGATCAGCATCTACGAATTTTTTCGATTTCAATGATATATTACTTGCGTAGAAAAGTTGAAGATTTGAAGAAGTTTAGTCGAAAAAACTTTAGCTCAATATTTAATTTGATATTGATTATTTCTCCAATTTTCAACCTTTATGTACAAATTACATGTCGTTGGAATCCAAATAATGTACAGATTCCGAATCTATTAATTTCAAGTCGGTGATTGGAGAAATATTAATTTTTAACTTTTTAATATTTGTAACTCGAGACCTGCAGGCGGTGAGGTCCTCTTTTTATGGCTATCGTCTGGTGATAATTCTTCGACAAATTTTAGAAAGAAACCACAGGAGAATAATGAATATTTAACTGTGACCAAGGGTCCAATGAGAAGAGAAATGATGATACTAAATGTAAAAAAAAGAGTAAGGGCACTCCTTCGTCAGGAAATCACAACCCTTCTTCAATAGCCTGACGGCCACTGGTTTCGAACATCTCGTCAAGCCAAATTCTGAATTTTCCAAAGACTCTCTGAGAGATTTAGGATTTTACGCAATTTACGGCTTGTAATATTTGAATTTTGAATGGCAAATTTTATCTGTTGACTGTGGGACCATTTATATTTTACCGGTATGTGGCTGCAGAATTATAAATTCGAAGCTACTGCTTTACAACGTCTCGTCAAACCGAATGCTAAATTGTCCTCAAACCCCCGCATGATTTACGATTTTACAGGATTTACGACTGGTAAGATGTAAATCTTCAATAGCAAATTTTATGTGCTAACTTTGGGCGATTTACCAATTCACTAAATCGAAGGAAGATACAGGTAGAGGGAGGCTTGTGAGACGTCGAAAGTCATTGCTTTCTCGCATTAACAGTGTGGCAGTCAATTTTGACTGACAGATTAGTTACTTTCAAGATGTTTACTAATGAAGTAGTAACTGGCCACTGTTAGTGTCGTATCGATTTAATTAGTTAACAAAGATTACTAATTTTTCAGTTATTTCTGTGAACTGCCAATTGATTAGTCAAATTTTAAACATAACCTCAATCTGCCTGTAACTTTTGAACTAACCGTGCGAACAGCTTTTATTGTTCAGAATATTTCGAAATAGCGCATTACATAATTAAGACATTATTTGTACTTCGAAAATGATGTGGTGAAATAGTGTACAGTGAACGAAACTATGGGAAAACTTCAAGTCCTTGACATGGAAGTTATCTATGCGCACCAAATCATCACCCGCGTGAAGCGCGCATGCTCCGAATCCATGGTGATCGTAGGAGAAGGAAGAGGATCAGCGGATGAAGCGCAGTCAAGCGTCTAGTTTGCAATCTTTGCCGTTTGTGGAAAGTTTCAGTTTTGAAAATTTTAAGATTGGGTGAAGTGAATTGAGTGCGGTTCGACTTCGCGACGAAAAAAAGAAGAAAGCAACAGGAGAGGCATCCGGAGAAGCTGAGGCTGGGAAATCCAGAAGTTGCCGAAATTTTGAAAGGTAAGAAGTATCTTGTGTCATATTTCAATTGTATGTGCATGGTAGCGTGGCCATTGAATAAATTTAAACATTTGCAGTAGGACGGTCGAAAATAAAAAATTCTGGATTTCGAAATCGCTACAACGCCAAAAATCAGTGTATTGGGATCCTAAAAATATACTTTTTTATCTTTTTTCTGGGTTACTGTTAAGCTAAAATAGCAAATTCTGACCCACTATAATATGCACTCCTATATTATCTGTCAATCGTATCTCTGAAAGCTGGTATGCGTCGTTTAGTTACCGTTACCGTTACTTAGTTAACCATAAGATAATGTTATCGATGATGGACGATCTGTGTTTTTTTGAACTCGAGATGTTTGTTTTCATAAGAAGATTAGTGGACGTATATGCAGTTATACTTCGGTATACCGACGATTCCTTTCACGCATTTTTTTAAAAGAGGGCTATTAATTAACATTTGTAATATTTTATTTGTATTTTGAAAAATTCATTTTCGATTGAACGTTTCAGTCATACTTCACGTACATTTCAAAATATTTGAAAATTTCCAAATTTTGAGTGCCGTTTGTTTTTTAATTAAAGCTTTTGACATTCTGAAAAATTTATGTTTGGATTATTTAAACAGTCTTCATAAACATATTCAGAGTTTGGGTATTTTTCAAGGAATAGGTACACTTTGTTTACGGAGTCAACTAAGAATATCTTTCCGATAACTCTTTTCTGTGCTAGCTAATAAATTTACAAGAATTAATAATTATTTATACAATTTTGATTAAAAACTCAAGAGTTTGGCTATTTCTCAACGAATAGGCTCAATTTTCTTTCTGATGACTATATTTTCTATGTTGCTTATGTAAATTCGAAAGAATGATTAATTATTAACACAATTTCCGTTAACAAATTAGGAGCTTGGTCATTTTCCAACGAATAGGATCAATTAGTTTAGGGAATCAAGAAAGAATGTATTTCCAATATATCTCTTCTACGATACATTGCAAATATACAATAATTATTAATTATTTAAACAATTTTCTTCAACATATTCAGAGTTTGTATCGCGGGCATATTTTAAAAAATTATATGTTTAAATAAGTAATTTAGGTCTATTGATTGAGAGTGCAAAAGCTGTTTTTAAAGTGAAAGTAAAACGTAAAATGTTCAAATTTCCCATGAGTAATGTTCATACTACTTTTTCATTTGAATCCATCTGATCTTTGTCAAAAAATAATTTTATTTATACTTGGATGAACACTTTGAGAAAATTACAAATTCGTATTTCGTATTATTATATACGTATTCAATTCAATTTGTTTTCAGGGTAAGAATAGGTTAAATAATTCGCTAAAGTTAGCAGATTAATTATTTTTGAATCAGAGCGGGTGCTAATAATTGAAAATAATTTGTTTTAAAACTCCATGTAATGTCTTAACATGTTGCAGAACAATCCTTATCACTCTCAATATTGTACGAGACTATTTTAACGCTATGCAAAATATCTTCGTCCACTTTTAATACTTAGCAAATCGTAGTGGACCTTAATTATGCACATTTTCTCACTGAAAATGAATTTGTTTAACTGAACATTTAACTATTTCATGTTGAATTGAACATTTTTCTTCTTTGGCTGAAGATTTTGCTGTATTGCTGGTAATTTCTGTAGTTTGTTTGGACTTTGTATTTCGCGGTAGAAGGTTAATCTTCTTGCAAAAAGTTCTTCTTCCTTTAAAGTTTAAAAATTTGATTATAATTTCATGCATTTTGTTGAAAATCTATCTTTAGTTCGAGAAATACTAAGAAGATTAGACTGATTCGACTTTTATTGAATCCGAGGTTGATTCGACGTATTTTTAGAGAAAAAATACAATCACTGGAAGTTACATCAGAATTTCTTTCATGCATTTAGGTAATACACGGCAAGTAAGGGCCAATGATGTGAATTTGTAGAAGAGAATTCTACTGCGCGAAGCAGACGTATCAAAAACAGTAGCAATTCGCACGATCAATGAAGAAATAGGAATTGGAGTAAGAATAATAAGATATGCAATATAAGAGTACAAAAGGACAGGTGAAATGAATCACCAAATAGAAATATAGAATTCAACTCACTGAAAACGTGGACGAGAGTGGCAGAAATCCAATAAGGAGAAAAGTTCGCTTCTTCTACTTCAACAATGAGGCGCACAATCTGGACAAAGTTTGACCAGCAGTTAACGAAGATGATGATCTTTCAACTTTTAAATAAACATCCTTATACAGACTGCTGAAAAACGCCGCACGTATCTGAGGGAAATCAAAAAGTATCGCGAAGAGGGTCAAACGATATACTATTTGGATGAAACGTGGCTGAATGCAGGCGACGTTTCTTCTAAAGCGTGGTTTGATGGATCTATCAAATCGGGTAAAGATGCCTTTCTTCGTTGTTTTTGACAACAGGAGCACGAAATCAAACTGGCAAAGGCAGAAGATTGATAATTTTGCACATCGGGAGCGAAAACGGTTTTGTGTCAGGAGGATTGTTATGCTTCGAATCAAAGAAAAATTCTGCTGATTATCACAATGAGATGAACGGTAACACATTTCGAGAGTGGTTCGAAGAAATTTTACCGACTTTGGATGACACTTGCGTTATTGCCATGGTTAACGCACATTACCACCTTATCATACATCTCCATTGTAATTTATTGCATTTAATTGAAGATTCTTTTAGACATTCTTTTAGTTTTGATTTTTTTAATTTAACCTCCCACCGGGGGATGGGGGGTTGTAAATGTAAAAAAATTTTGCATAACAGAAATTGCTGTTTGCTCTCTGATTTATGGTTCTGAAAAATCTGAAACATTTGAAGACTAAATTCAGCTGTCCTAGGCATCATTGCTCTCAATGTGGACGTAAAACCACGAGTCATTGTTACGCAGGTAATTAATTGCATACAATTTCAGAACAAGAAAAATTCATAATACGTATTCTAGAAAGATGAGAATATTTAATAAGTCATGCAGAGTGTACTGGAAGTAGACAAGGTGTCAATTCTACTTAGAAAACCTGGCATTGTCAGGAAATTTGTATATCCCTGGAAATATTAGGAAATTTTTTCGAGGCTGTGATTAATTATTTTTTTAATTACAGTATAAAATTGAATAAAAATTATCCTTCAGTTTTAAAAATAGCTTTATATTGCCGTATTTAAATATTTGAGTGAGAAGTTATTTTTGTTTGGTTTGCAATTAATTTTGTGCAACTAAAATTTCAACTATTTAATTTTTGGTTGAAAAATTATCTCTTTTAGTTGAAAGTTTGTCTTTCTCCGCGAAAATTAAACTTCTTGTTTGAAAATTTATTCTTTTGGTTGAAAATACAACTATTAAAGTTACAAATCAAGCAGTGGTCTAGTTTCTCTGCATTGAGGCGCAGATGTCAATAAAGGCCAGCGAGTTTTGAAAAGACTCAGAATTAATGAAAAATTTAAAATTATTTACAATAACATTTGGCAGGGTAAAAGGGTATAAGCGCCAAAAGAATCATTTTTTTTTACATAAAATCTTCACGAATTTTGTCACTTTTGTGATCTTCCAACTGCTATTATCAAACACAAAAATTGCGTATCAACAAAAGGCAAGCATGGCTTGCTACTCCAATTTAAACTTAATGAGGTCCAGGTAACAAAATGTTCAACTTTCTAAAAATTAATTTTAATCTAGCCGAATCCAAAAAAGTAATTTTTTCTTCACTAAGAAAAAAATTCCTGTATTTAGCAGGAATATTTGTTTCTACATACTACAAAAAAATAATTTGTACACAATTTTTGCATTTATAGAATAAATGTCAAAAATTTCCAAAGTTTTAAAAACTTCATGGCGCGATTATCATTTTTTAAATTTGGAGATTGGCCTAAATTAAAATATAATATATGTATAATCATTTTCGAATTATACAATTTTGAAAGGTTTAAAAATTAAACCAAACCATTTACAATACTTCGATATATGCTTTCAATTCAAAGTTGTTTAGGATTGAACGATTCCAGTTTGAAGTCATTTAATGTTGGAATTTTCAAGCTGAAGGTTGAGCAAAAAGTAAGATTTAAGATTTTTGAGTGATTTAAAATTTTATGGGGTTACGAATCCTCATTCAAAAGGGAAGGAATATTTAACGTCCGTAATCAACATTATTGGGACCATGAAAATCCAGAAGCTATCCGGCAACGAGGTTGTTAGCGTAAATTCTCGATCAATATTTGGGAAGAAGTCACCGGAAATAACGTCATCTGTCCTTATATCTTAGATGGAACGTTGACAGTTAGTAGACTAAAACGAAGAAAAAAGTGAAAAATTTTGTAAGGAAAAAAAATAAAAAGTGCTAGAAAAAAACACTTCCGTATTGGACGCTTTTTTTATTACAAAGTTTATTTTAAATATTGAGAGCAGTATTTGTGATCAAATGAAGACGAATGTAATGCCAAAAACTATAGAATAGAATAATTTAAAACAATTATCATGAAAGAACAAGTTCATTTGAAATAAAAGGAAAATGAAAACCAGATACTAATACTATTAATCATAAAGCGCCTACGAGTACTAAACTGCAATTCACAAACTTTTTTCCGAGAGAGGAAAGATCGAAAATTCGTAAGTCAAATTCTTATAAGAAACTAAAATATGTTCACGTTGACGCCAGTTGAATTCATACACTTTTCCCAGTAGAAATGGTTTTATGAGGTTGCTAAAACTTCATTCCTTACAGTCTTGCGTAGATAAAAAATCAGGTTATTCAAAAATTCACAATAGGGGTTGTCCTTAGCGGGGTGTTAGAACTTGATTTCTTTCAGTCATTAGTCGATTAAAAAATCCGGCTGCTCATGAACTTAGACAAGATTCGATCAATGTGGCTAAACTGTCCGCAATTAAATTTGACAGTGTCCCAAGTAGGGCTCGTCTCTTAGGGATGTTTGAACTTACTCCCTTCCATCATTCAATGGCAAAAAATGAACTGACTGATCAACTTTGATAAGGTCGAATCAGGATAGATTTCGCTATTTATAACTATTTGTAACGTTATTTGCGCTTCAGTATGTTGAAAACCCCAAGTTTTTACCTCTAAAAGTAGCTGAACAGTGCATTTGTTAATCAAATCTGTTAAAAAAATTATCAATTTTTACAAATTGATAGCAAACAGCCATCGCTAAATAAAGAGCTGCTAATTATTAAAAGAAAGCCCTCTTTCTAACGAAAAGTTCTTAAAATTTTAAAAGCTTGTTTAATTAATTGTTCTTAACAATAAAGTTTGTTGATTGCCATGCAAGTGACTCCAACAAGTTATACATTCGTTATTTGAGCTTCATTGCGTTGAAGACCCCAAGTTTTTACCTATAAAAATAGTCAAACAGTGCATTTCTTAATTAAATTTGTTTAAACAATGCCTCATTGTTATTGGATGACTGAATCATCAGATGTCTGATGTACTTCTCAGATGAAGAATTAAGAAATGAACTCTAACAATTGAACCGCTGCACCCTGTCCAGCGTACAGCAGGCTCTCAGAGTGGGGATACGGAGTGGAGAGACAGCGGTCACTTAAGGTGTTCGCACAAGAAAATACGTGTGTAATTAGGTGAACAATTCTAAAAATGTATTTATAAAAGTTATGAAATTATTAAGCTGGACCAATTAGTAGCGCCGCATAGAAAGTCGTACGTGCGTGAGAGGGAGGCAAACGCTGTGTCAAGGGGTTCGTACAAGAAAATGCTGGTGCAGTGTGCTGGAAACGGCTCACGCAGGAGCCGTCTGTGCACATACACAGAGCGCCAACCAATCGCATGCGATCTGTCGCGCTGCTGCGGTGCGAGCTGCAGTGAGACTCCGATGCTGTTTCGAAGTCGGAGTCCTACTGCTGATTACGTACCGTTTACGTATAGGAGCGCCGCTCGAGAAGCAGAAGTTTGCGACGTTGCCAATATTGGTGTGCTGGTAAAGCTTGTGGGCACACCAATATTGGCAACGTACCAAACTTCTGCTTCTCAAACGGCACTCCTATACGTAAACCGTACGTAACTAGCAGTGAGACTCCGATGTCGTGTCGAAATTCGAAAATCGAACAGACCTCTTTTTCTCACGTTTGGAGATATAAAGAGAAAGTATTTTCTTGTGCGAACACCTTGATACAGCGTTTGCCTCCCTTCCACGCCCGTACGATTTTCGATGCGGCGCTCCTGATTGGTCCATCTTAATCATTTCATAACTTTTTAAAATAAATTTTTAGAATTGTTTACCTAATTACTGTATTTATTTCATCAACCAAACATTGGTAAAGCATTTTTTAATTCTAGGCATTAGTGAGACCAGTGAATGATGATCATCCGCCAAATCCTATTTCTTCCACGTCACACAATTCCGCTCTCAAATCAACAGTTTCTAAAAGCACCAGTGCACATAATGCTGACAAAGTAGAAGAGATTGATGCAGAATTGAATGATGGTTTCCAAAACGAGGACGATCACTCTGATGTGAAGGATGACGTCAATAACAACTCTTTTTTGGACAATGAAATTGATTTTGCGTGTACAACTTTAGAGGAATTGCAGGCGAACAGACACGAAAATGTAATTACAAAGCTTTTTAGTAGAAAATATTTAGTTTTCATTTTGGCTTTTGGAGTATTTACAGTTTCAAAAGTAATGTTTCATATAATTTTAATTCCTTTATTTGATTGCAGGACGTGGAAAAAGCAATACTAGCTCGAAAAACTGAAGGTAGATGCATATTGGCAAACCAAAAGCAACCAAGAGAATATCAAAGAAAGGGCTCAGGAACAGGATAGTTGAAGAAGAAAAAAATCACTGTAACATAATCACGATCTTATTTATTCATTTTTACTTTAAAAAACAAGAGATGGTGAAGTACTTTTTAATTGTAAACAATGCATTTTTTGTTGTGATTTTCAATCAACGATGATTGTTTTTGAATTAGAGGTTTCAGAAGTGTCGGCTACTGTGAATGAGAGCCTAGCCTGGCTGAAAAAGCGAGTTGATATTTGCCAGCGGTTGCCTTTGAAGTGGGACCTGATTGGAGATGCAAGATTAAATTCTCTACAAAATCGTGGATACGATCAAAGAACCAACGTGTTGCATGAGTATGTTCACATCACGTATCCCGAAACAAGAAAATATCGAGCTGGCAAAGATGACATGTTTCAGAGCTCTCTTTGTCACATGAGAGTAAGTATTTCCTGTTGTCCTTTATTTTTGAAATTATTTGAGATGGAAAACTGTATTTCTGCTTCACGTTGATGATTTACGTATATTTTGTACAGACAACTGATGAAGTCAAGACTGAGAATGAGGCGATTGAAAAGAAAGCCAGTGAAATCCGTATCCGAGTGCAACCCTATGCCATAGTGGTTGGAAAGAACCTTAGTGACATTACGAAGTCATGTGTGCAGTATGATGAGATTCAACATAAGGTTGATTCTCCCTGGGATGCAGTCGACGTAAGGTTCGAAGTTAATCATGCACTTCATGCTGATTATCCAAAAAAAAGTGAGTGCTATTGGTTGCTCCTGCAGAAAGGTATTCACAAGATTAACACTCCTTGGTGTAACGAGATTTATGAAGGAGGCATTCACATCCTAGGAGATCATGAATTTTCTGTTCATGAAAAATTTACGCGCGCACACTTACACTTAAATAATGCAAAATCTTTGCAAGTTAATGTAGAAGTTCCCAATTCGAACAATTCTGATGATTTTCAAAGCAATGTTTTACCACCGTCGGAGTGAATGGTGGTACAAGTACAGCAATAAAAAAAAGACTTGGAAAGTGTAGTTCTTGCTAAATCTACTAAAATTATTTGCAAAACGTATGCAAATCCCTATCTAGCAAGAAATCAATTTCAGTATATCGTTGATGACACCAGAAGTTTTCTGCGAGACGTTTCTTTAGTACTGGCTCTATCTTTGATTGAGATTTGCAACAGTACTGATAGTTGTGAGGTAAACGAAGAGAAAGTTTATTTCATATTGGAAGTGATGGTCCATCCTTTTGAGAATACGCTTTCAACACAATTTCGTCGAATTACATACTTTCGCGAATGTGGTGAGTTTGTTGAAGCCGATAATTATGTTGTGGGGGACCGTTGTGACGAACTTTATCGGTCAGGTTGAATGATTTTAGAACGGATTAGCGTTGCTAAGAAATATATACCAATTGACAGATCATTATCAACATTTCTCTCACTTCCAGGTGTTTTTAGGTCAAATTAAATAACATCATGTCTATCTTGATGGAGAAAACAAAAATGGCGTAATATCGATCTTTATACAGGGAAAACTCTGGAAACAGAAGCTCCAAATTATACAGGAAAGTTCGTTATTCCCCTTTTTCATATTTCGATGATTTTGAGGTAAACAACCCTCTGGGTTCTCACGCTGGCGTTCATTAATTGAGAGCTCTTTACTATTTCATGCCTTCCTCGCCCCCAGAATATCAATCTTCAATAGAAAATTTTTTTTGATCTTATTATTTCACGCATCTGACCAATCAGTTCCACCTGATGGTAATTATTATGTGTTTCGAAACTTCATTTAAGGCCTTGAATTCCCTTTAAACTGAAGGGATAAAATTAAACTTTGAAGGCAGAAGTACAAAAGTTAACTTCTGTGCTGCACTTCTTTTAGCTGATAACTTGGGCTTTTATAATACCATAGGCTTTGTGGGCGGTGTCAATAGTAATTACAACTGTCGCTTTTGCAAAGTTCGTATAGAAGTTATGCAGCTACAGTTTAATGAAACGAGGGGGGATTAAGGAAAGTATGTGATTACTGTGAGGATGCTGCGTTTGGATTACACTTAGTGGGGTTGTTAAAAATTCTGTTCTGAATTCACTTTTAAACTTGTGAAGGATGCTTATTGACCCCCAGACGAATGGCTGTTTTCAATAGGAAAGTATAGCATACGCAGGCATATACGTATCTATATACGTATATGCATGGGTATATGCATATAGCGTTATGTTTTATGGGCGCCAGCTAGGCCCATCATCACACAAAAAAAAGGAAGAATAAATTGATTAATTGCCCGGCAGTTTTAAAGTCAAGTTCGTTTTATTTCACCTGAAACCTAAAAGAAAAGATAACAAAAGGAACATGGGACCTCAGGGGCGGACCTTCAAATCACAACGGCCATTTTTCGTAATAAGGGGCTGTAACTCGCATCTACCTATTTTATCATTATACTCGACATTCTACGGCTAGGATAGTTCCGAAACTAGTAATTACGGCTTTAACTGAGAAAAAAAACTCTAATGCGACCAGGTGGTCGATGACACAAAATCCAGACACGTGGCCATTATGAAAAAAATGTGTGCACAGAATTTTATCGCGAAGACCCTATAAAACCGAACACGAGAACCCTATGCACTGACTCGAATTTTAAGACGAAAGTCCAAACATAATAACAAAAATTAGAAGAAAAAAAAACTGAAGAGCACTCTTGGGAAGGCCAAGGCAGGCAATGGTTGGATCGGAGCACAATCCAGAGGATTTAAAAGCCAGGATCCGCCATTGCGTCGCTTGCCGGAATAAAGAAAGAGTTACCTCAGACATCCTCGTTCGGGGAATTCTTCACAACTACAACAATCCAATGATCCAACAATAAAAAAAAAATAATCCAAGGATCCAATAGTGAAAGAAAATAATCCAAGGAATCAGCTCAACAGTTTGTAATGAAAATTTCGCTCAGGAGGCACACGACACGTGGTGCGACCATTCGACCAAGAACGAAAGTGACAGATTCATGCGAGGCACCAAGACCGTGAAATCGAAGGGTGCTCGCATCAAGGCGCGTTCACATACATAAAGCCACTGCGCAACTACCAGGGAAGCTATGAACTAAAACAGATCGTAGACTAACTGAATTAGGTGTAACTGATTTCCGTGACAATATTCGCGGAAATATTAACATAAGTCTAATAGGCATTATTGACAAGACGATATTCTGCACTAAATCCTAAAATTCACATCGGAAATCGAAGTCTACCGAGACTCAGACTACAGCGCACCCAGTAGAGGAACCGTGAACTAAAAAGTTACTAACTAAAACTAAAGAACTATTTTTAGCAAAAACTACATAAGCCTGATCAAATTCTCGCATACATATAAATCTAATTCTAAATCCGTATCATAAGCTTAGTGAACTTGAGCGAATCAAAGTTTAGGGAGACTTGGAATGCTTCCAAACTTCTCGAGCTTCAAAAATTAGGGAGGTAAATTCAAAGTTATAATGGAGTTAGATGTGAACTATTAACTAAACATTTCATGGTATCTTCTGTCCTTCACAACACATTATTCAACCAACTATAAAAACAAGTCACGAACTAATAGTGAGCAACAGGTGATTTTACTAATATTTAACCGAATAAAACTTTGATTTAGGTCAAAGGAAATAAATAAAAGGATAGATTTTGCACCTAGGACTATCGCTCGAAAAGGTGTAGAGTCACTGAATGTTTTCGTTCCGCTAAATGTGACAACCGACCTTACCTCGATCAGACGGGAGCGCGCATGCGCATGAAAAATCTTTCGTTGGTGCGTTGAATAATTAATCGCGATTGAAAAAAAAAAAATATATATATATATATATATATATATACTTCAGTTTCAGGTCAGCCCTGAAGAAGTGAACTGCAATGTTCATGAAACGTCGGCAAGTTTCGTAGTTTTGCACAAGATTGAAACCCGAAAAAGCTTTAAATTTAAATTTATCAAATATTGGCATGTTAATGCCAAGATGTAGCAGCAGAAAGTTTTTCATACGGTTTATATCTAAAATTTTTAACAAAATGATTGGTCCACAATATAAAAGAATAAACCGTAATTCTGTTGCTTTACATTTAGCAAATGATTTTAATGATCGATTTTTCCTTTGGAATTCGCATGGAATAGATTTTTTAATCATCAGAAGTCTTCTACAAACTTCATCTTTCAATCGCTGACTAACTTTCGCACGCCCTGAAATTATGATCCACCTTCTCAAAAGACGTCTCATAACTCCTTCACAAAACAGATGCATGAAATCTAGCACGAAAATGAAGATCATATTTAAAAGTGGTCGAATTCGCAAAATCGGAGATGCGCCTTTATGATGACTAGGCTGCGTTCGGTTTCGAAAAGATGCATCTGTTCTTTCGCTACAATCTATAAGCGGATATTCCGTTACCCCATTCGCCTTTATGCCAAGTATCTCGCATCTCTCGCAAGCGTAAAAACCCCCGTGACCTATCGTACACTTCAAAAATGCTCTGGCAGGCATGTCGCATACAAAGCAGTGAATGCGCACATTGAAACTTTGATTGTAAATGAGAGCACCATTAGCCTGTAATTTATTTATTTCATCGATGAGCTCTCGTAAGTACCCGTCTACACTTGCAGGCTTTGAGTTCCCACAGTAGTTCCCACAGGAAATGGTTTGTAAAGATCAGGTTTGTAATGAATCTTAGCTGAAGCTACATTGACGTCAATGCATTCTTCGAGACCTTTTTTGATGCCAAAATAAACGTATTCTCCAGCAGAACCATCTGCATCAGGCATTTCTAGTATATTGTATTCTGCTGAATTTGTCCCCAAGAGCGTTTTGGCCGACTTAGGTAATTCAGGAAGAAGTCTGCGTCGAAATATTTTCAAAAGTTTATCCACATCTACTTGCTCTATTCCATTTGAAACAGCCCATTCTCGAAGTTGTTTTAATTCGTCCGGCTCATTCACAACCAATTCGACAATTCCATCTTCAAATCCATCCTCGTAGTCTGTCGATGCAGTCGATTCTTCAGAATCTGAAAAAAAGATTTATACTGAAGTTTGTGTTTTTCATTTGTTTGAGGTTATATTTGGCGGCTCTGGTGGAGTTTGAAAGACCTCCATGAAGATAGCACTACAGTGTAAAAAATATGGGTTTTTTATACGGAAACGTTTGAAAGTATTTGGAAATCAAGTTCTATTGTTTGAAGATGAAAATCGAAAAAGTTATCGATTTTTCAAAAATGAAGTGCTAACTTTAAACTTGCACTGCAAAAATGTTTTCCAGAAATTGCTTGATGAATCGTTTGGAAATTGTTTGGAGATGTTTGAAAGGCCAATTTTATTATTTGTAAGTAAAAACTCAAAAAGTTATTGATTAAAAAAAACTTAGTTTACTATTTGTATACCTGATGAATCTGCGCTGCTCTGAAACTGATCGCCATTAATAAGGTTGTCCTCATGTTCATTATTAAAATCGGCATTAAGAGGGGTTTCCTCATTTTCGATAGGAACTTCCTCATTTTCTTCAGGGTTAGGACTTTCAGCTCTTTCTTCACGGTGGCCTTCTAATGCGCCTTCATCTTCATCGTCAGCATCTATAATTATATGGTATATATTACATGATACATTTATTTTTTATATTCATCTTAGAATTATAATATCGATCCCAAGTAAGATCATTTAACGAAATTATAAATTATTTATTTTTTTCAATACTATAATGACTATAATGCAACTATAACTATATTTTGGAAAAAACAGTCATATAAATAACATCTTTTGCATAATCTAACCTATAACTTACGAAAAGAAAATTTCATGATCCCTTATTTATACCTACATACAAACTGAAACTTCGGAATACACGAAAAAAAGTTCGTACTGTAACGTGTACAACCATTTATAAAAACATTTAAAGCATTAAATATAGTTTATATAAAAAGATGAACAAACATTTTTGAAGATATTTTGAGGTTAGTTTTCATAGTACATATTTATACAGATTATAACTAATTTACTTACCTACGTCTTCATTGAGCATAATGAAAGGAACTACAGCCATAGCTCGATGTCTCCGAACTCTTAACCGAGCTCAGGCTCGGTCAACTCCCGTGCAGAGAAATGGCGAATGTTTAGGACATTGGCGCGGGGACTGTGAGGCATCAAGGGGTGCGATATTAGTTCTGTGGCCCATCGCAGATGGCGCAAATTTTCAATGCCAAGGGGTGACAGCGCGTAGCAAAAAAGTGGACGATAAGGAAAAACATAAGATGATTTTAAGGTTATTCTTTTATTTTGCAGGACTTATTCCAAGTTTCAGGAAAAACTAGAATCCTTTTAAAAATTTTGTACAAGTTTTTAAAAAATTTCAAAAATAATTTCAAATTTGATAGATTCTAAAAAATGTAAAATGAAATGTACATTTTTTAAGATTTTGAAATGAAATTTCAAAGCTTTTTGATAAATTTGAAAGGTTTCAAGACAGTAAAAACAAATTCTCAACATTAATTTGTAACGAATTGAAATTAAAATAATTTAAATTATAATTTATAGAAGTGTTCAAATTAAAAAACAAAATGGAATCTTTCAATTTTTATTGCTTATAAGTTAAAATTGCTTAACATGATATAATTTAGAATATTTACAAATTTGTTTATTCACTTAGAGCATTTTTTTCCACGATTGAAATGGCCACCCTGAAAACGTGATAAAACCATATTTAATAGATAATGATTGATTATCTATGCCTGAAATATAATTAATTTGATTATCAAACTGAACTTGGCGAAAAAGACGTTTTCCTCTATGTTTCAACGTCTCCTGTAAAACCCGGTTAATTCCTATTGTGTACAGAATATTATCATTATGTATAAAATTTTCTTCTGCTTTGACATATAAAAAAAACTGTACATTTTAAGTGAACTTCGAAACCTCATTTTTCATGTAGTAATAAAAATATTGGTAATTAAAGACCAGACAACTGATATTGTATTTGTCACCCATCTTTTCTTTTTATACTATTTTATGCAATTGCCCAACCTCTTACCTTTTTTAAAACCGTTTTCTGATCACATTTCTCTTCCTAAAAGTTCCTATTATACAGGAAAATAATAAAATATTTCTTTTTTCAGAGAAAACCCCATAAATAAACTACTTTTCACTTTTTTCCAGTACTAAAGCACCAATGAAATTCCAACCCTAACATATTAAATCTTAATTTTCTACAAAAAGTCACATTTATAAGCTTTTTTCACTTGACTTTTGGCCGTATGATCAGAAACGATAATTCTCAAAATTATTATCGTTCATTCATGAAGAAATATATACCTTTCTTTTTTATATAGACCTTCCAGTGAAAACTCGTTTGTAATACCGTCACACTAAATCTTTATTTTCCCGGAACAGAATCATTTTTTTTGTATGAAATTTTTTTTATTGTTATTCAGTCTACCCATATCTCGGAAGGTATTTTTGATCATCACTCTTACTTAAAAAAAACAGATTTTTAGTCACTATTCAAAGACGATTATCAAAATCCATTAAATTTCAACCTCAAAATTCTTGAATGATTTACTCGGAATTGGTTCAATTTTTCTAACTGAACTTACTCTCTCCCAATTGAGCAACTCAGTATCTCGGAAGTGAGTTTTTATTTTTTTTTTAAACAGAAAATTGCTCTTTTTATTGTCATGCGCAACTGAGCCTGTTCCAATTTTAGGTTCCTGTCACTTTGAGATTGTAAACTTCGACATTCTATTTCGCCGAACTTGATAACTTTTTTTAATCATACTTTTTTTTGTCTCAATTCTGAAAAACTTCAGCTCAGGAGTAAACTTTTATTTGATCTCTAAATGGTGCTTTCAATTTCACAGAATATTATTTCAGTCTCCTGAAAAATTCCGATTTTGTTGGTTATGTAGTTCTGTAGTATGTAGTACTGTATAATTATCTTTAATTTCATATTTTTCGATTCTTATTTGCTTAATTTTGTCTTTATTCTTCTTTTTTTGTTGAATTATGTTAGTATTCAACACATTCGAGGAAGCGGCATATACATATATAAAGACCAACACACATGCACGCGTCTGTAGTTCTCTGGCTCATCGCAGATGGCGCTGAATTTCACCATTTCTCTGCATGGGAGTTGACCGAGCTTGATGTGGATTAATAAATGATCACAATAGATTCCTTGAGACCTTTACCAGTGAGCAGATGGTATGTTTATATAGTAGAAGTCTCTACTGATAGATTTCTGATAAGTAGGGTCCCACTCTATCGTCATTATTATTTTTATTTGTTGCGAATTAATTAAAAAACAAGAGAAGATACATTCTTAAAATTTGAATGTGCGCTGGGTTTGAACCAACAACCTCCTTATTACATGTGGGGTGGGCTACCAATTCCGCCACCACAGTCCGCGAGTGAAAATTTTAGAACTTGTATTTTCATAGAGAACTTATGTTCTCACACATTTTCATTGATAAGGAAATGCACGTTCAAAAATTTTCATCTGTGGACTGCGGTGGCATAATTGGTAGCGTACCTCACATGTAATGAGAAGTTTGTTGGTTCACCCCGAACCCGCAGTGAATGTTTGCAACTTATCTTCTCGTGATTTCAATTCATTCGTGGAAAGGAAAGAAATAATTTTGATGAAGTAGGATCCTTCTTATCGACAATCGAACAGCAGATACATCTTTTATAAAAACATATCATCTGCTCACTGGTAAAGGTCTCACGGAATCTTATGATTAATTAACCAGTCTAAAGAAAAATCTTTCATAAATTAATAAATTCAGAGAAGATCAAATCTTTGTTATATTATAGCCTATAAGAATTTTGATTATAAGAATCATACTTTCAATATAATATAGGAATTTTCCACAATCCCTTTGAAAGTTTTAGCAAATGCAAAAATTAAATGTGTAGTTCTAGTAAACAATGAAAAAAGCCTTAGGTTGACAGTGAAGTAAACTTTTTCATTTTAATATAAAGTAAAACAGAGTCCCGTTCTGTCTGACCGAACGCGACTCGTACCACTGGGATGCACATTGCACTATGCTCGCCTAAGTGGATGAGAAAACGTTTGGTGCTACACGCGCTTCCTGGTCTGACAATATTCGGTCTTTTCCACTAGAGAATACTCCAACTGTTTAAGTATATAAGGAAGTTTGTGTCCAGACTAGTTTAGCAGTCTTCGCTTCGTATTCCAGGCTAGTTTTTATAAACCTGTTTACCCCTTTTTTACATTTACGAGTGACAGACTGCGGCACTGAGGTCGAAGCCCGGAATTTACTGTTCATAATCCTTTACAGCTATTATTCGAACACTTTAACACATTTTTACGGATATGACGTTCGAAAAAACTAAATTTTTCACATTGTTGTACTTTATTTGCATGTAATGTATTTTATTGAGGAAACATATTTTCACCAGATAAAAGTAATTCCGTAACTGTGTAAAATACAATAACGAATTCGACGTGTTTTAAAAATACTTGACTATGCAATTTGAGTCTCCTCGTGACAAATGGAATTCTCCTCCTAATTCTATTCCATAAAAAGGCGGTATAGTACAGTACATCACTTTAATATGAAAAATGTTAAGACATGCGAATGTTTCTTTTCGTTTTCTTTTGTCTTCCTTCCTGTCACCTTTTAAGTGAAATGAGATTTAAAATCCGCTTGTATTCCCACGGAACGTGACGTGACGTTACTTTAAGCGTTTACAGTACTAGTGCGGTCGCTGGAGAAATATGTTCCTCAGACCACATGAAGAGTTTAAGTAAAAAAGTGGGGGCGTGCGAGAGGCTGAAAAGAAGAAAGAGAGGAATATCCAGTTTGGTATTACACTGGTTTTACAATCAAAAGCGAACAAAGAGTTATTTTTTTTGTATTCTGCTTGTAATTTTTTCAAGTCATAATGCATGCTTCTTAATACTATTATATTAAATCTGCGCTTCTCAATTCAGGACCATCTATTTCAAGGAACAAATAAATTATAATTAATAAATATGAGTAATTTACGCGTCTGCAAAGAGACTCATCAAAAACGCTATTACTTTCATTCTTCCTCTAATGCTTGAAATTTCGGAATGCACTCTCGAGTTTGATTTTCCCGAAAAGTGGACCTTGACGTACAAGAATCGTGAGCTCCCACATTGTTGCCGCATTCGACTAATGCGATTTCCATTTTTTTACGCCTACGTTTGCGTTCCTGTAAAGAGGTCGCTGGAGCGTGGTCGCCTTTACGGAAAAGTGGAAATTGCCGTCGCTGGCACAAATACAATTACCAGAACTCGTGAAGCAGCGATGGAAACGTGCCCCGTCGAACTGCATGTGATGAAGGAGGGAGAAGGGAGTAATATGGCGGGGAACGAAAACGTGAAAATACCTAGGAGTGCCTGGAAATGCGCGATTTAATTGCATTTGCATTTTTACCCAGGCGTCCTTCCGCTACTTTACGAATCGCGCCTCTAGTTTGCGAGGCTTGTTTCTTCGACTTGTTGGCTTAACATAAAAGCCTGGCTTGGGAATTGATTTCGGAGCGACTAGACTTTCAAGCCCTTAAACCAGTGGGTGCACTTGTGAACTTCAGATCTTTATTAAATTTTCTCTCTTTCCTGTGAAAGAATAATAATTAATTCGAGTGGACTCTAAAAAGTTACTGTATTAAGTAGGGGATGTAAGTGAGGAAATGGGGCCTTGTAGAAATTCCAGGATAGAGGCTGAATCTTTTTTGGGAATGTTTTATGAGTTCGTTCCCTGCACGCCTAGTAGTGTGGATGTTTGGGTTGCGATCTTGAATTTTTACGTGATGGACTAGATTATATCAAGAGCTCAATTATATAACCCTCTGATTGCTGTCTTAGGAACAGGCATCTTGTAATAATTTCAGTATTCAATTATATTCTCATCTCAATGAGAAGGTATTGCGGTTTTATGTGAAAAAAGACTTTCGAGGATTCAATAAATTGTCGAAGTTTTGAGGCCCCCTGAGTCAGAAAAAATGATTTTCACGAAGGTGTCTGTCTTTCTGTAGTCTGTAATCTGTAGTCTCGTTTAGGCAAGATAATTTTCGAAAGATCAATGAGATTGGATTGTGCTTTGGCACACTTTTTGAAGGCCTAGAATTAAAGATCAAGTCCGTTAACCAGCTATTTTGGATAAAAATTCAAGAAGTGAGCACATTTTGAAAATTTTAGGGACCACTTTTTCAAGATTTGAAAATTATATGTAGGGATATTATTAGTACTCAAAAAGACAAACAATTTATCCCTATGGAATTTTCAGGTAAAAAAAATTATCAGAGTTATAGCATTTTCAAATTCCAAAAAAAAAAAAAACGAAAATTAAAATTTTAAGCCGAACAAAGCACGATATGAAAAAAAGTCTGATGGAAAAAAACGTTTCTTTTTGAGAGCCCTAGAAAATTATTGTAAGAAGTTTTTGAATGTTTTCGAAAAATCAAAAATTTAAATTTGATCGCACAAAAAATAATAAAAAATCAAAAAGTCCATTTTGCTGTCAAACTATGCAAGATACAACGAAAGATGAAGAAATAAAAATCGTGCACCTAAAAAAGTTCTACAAATTTGTTTTTGATCACTTTTTGATAGGATGCGCAGTTTTTGTTTTACTCGTGAAAAACAACGTTAAAAATGAAAAAATTTAATTTTTGGACAAACGACACAAGCTACGAGAAAAAAATGAGAAGACTGAAGATGCTCATCCACAAAATAGCTACACATTTTTTATTAACAATTTTTTGATAGGATGCTTAGTTTTTGTTTCAATCGTAAAAAATAACATTAAAAATAAAAAAAAATAATGTTTTGGGAGACGACGCAAGGAAGGCAACAAATAATAGGTAAACTTGTTCACTCAAAGAGGATGTACAAATTTGTTATTTATAATTTTTAGAAAGCGCGAGTAGTTTTTTTTTAATCGTCAAAAATAAGAATAGAAATACAAAAAATTAAATTTTTTAAAAAACTACACAAGAGAAGAAAAAAGTGAGAAGACAAAAGTTGTTTAACCAAAAAATATCTACAAATTTGTTGTAAACTCTTGTTATAAAAATGCATCAAAAATTAGAAATTTATTTTTCGGAAAAACGACACAAGCTATAATATCTTTTTATTTATCAAAATTTTTCGCCTAAATTATATCTAAAAATTTTCTTAAAACCACTCCACACCAGTATGCGTATTTTAAGCTTGAATCATGAAAAATAACGTTGAAAGTAAGCAAATTAAATTTATGGAGAAACGACACATGTTGCAATAAAATGTATAATAACAACATTTTTGGGATAAGATGCACACTTTTTTATAATCATACAAACAAGACAATGAATATACGTATGTTTTAATACCAATACATATCATGAATTGTGATAATATAAATTTATTGAAATGATAGATTTTTCAGGGTAGCTGAGAATAAAAATTAGTGCAAAATAAGGAGAAAATAGTGAGGTAATCATAAAAAATAAAATTCGTACATTATTTTGCAAAATCTGAATGAGCAGTACCCGCTTGAGATACAGAAATAAATATGATAAATATTTGATACAATAGTGTTGAATATAATGTAGAAAAGTTCAGATTTTGGACAAAATCTAGTGCGAAGCACGAGATACGTCACCTCCGCAGAAATTTTCACTAACGACGCCTCTTGCTGCCTACCTCTACTGGCGCCCCTCGCTGACGTCTACTGCTGATGCACCCTACCGACAACCAATAAAAAGTGTGCTCTACGATCCCTCTGACACCATGAAATCGCTCTATATCAGGTGACTACGCCCACCGCCTTAAGACTCAATATTAAGATTAAAACTACGCCCTCCAGTGACTCTTTCAAGATCACCGTATATACTAATATTATTACGGACCACGCTCACTATCCACACTTATTTTAACCCTCTATTTATCCAGAGAAGTCCTCTGGTCGTTTATTTAGACACGTGCAATAGTTACCTCATTAGGAACGCCTTCTGTACACGCCCTGTGTACACGGCCTTATAGAAGATCAATGAAAATATCTTTTTCACTTCCCCTGTTTAGTCCTCTATTCCCTCCTGCTGACGCGTATCCTATATTACAGTCGACATTAGGTACAACCTATACGAACGCCCAGGTAGAAAATTCATATCCAGTTCGTAACCATGTCCTGAAGTGACAAATTTGACGCCGGATAAAGTCACTATCCACGTCTCTATTTAGACCTCTTGATAAGTACGTCCCCTCGACAGTCTTTTAGAAAACGCATCCCAGTCACCTCCTTAAGGAATGGTCTCTGTATATGAACGTTCTCCTCGTCCGTTCACTAGTTGAGGATAAGGGGCCTTCCATAAACCACGTTGTTTCTTTAGGGGGGGGGGGGAGGCCACGTTGGTCTACATGGGGGAGGGGAGAGCCAAAAAGTGGCCAAAATTGGGCTTCGTGGTTTATGGAAGCCCCCTAACCGCGTAGAATATTTAGACCATGTATATTATATCGTTTACGCTTCCTATTTCGTCCATCATTCATTTACATAATTATGCACCCTTGTGACTTTATTAGAAGCATGTTCTAGATATGTTCATAGGAAAGCCCTATACCCGCACCATATTTGTTTCCCTATTCACCCTTCTCGATACGCCCCCCAGTCCAAACCTTTTCAGAGCTGGACAGTAATTTAAAAAAATGTCATTTAAGTATTATGCAAAAATATTAAATATATTTTCACTCGTAATGGAATTACATTTGAGGGCATTGATACAAATCACTCGTATGCTATTATCATTTTCTCCTAATTACACAATCACTAGTTTGTAATTTGTTTCAATCACACAGCCAAAGTAATTGCAGTTAGTTCAGTATTACTGCACTAGAGCATTAATCCAACGTAATTAATTTAGGCGGATCCAGAATTTATCTCAGGGGGTTGGTGACAGAAGGAAAGGGAGAGAGAGAGTGAGAGTGAGAAGAGATAAAAGAGAGTAAAAATAGAAAGAAACCCACCCACGGGATCGAAAATTATCAGAAATAGTTTTAAAAAAATTAGAAATGTATAAGTATGAAGCGTATAAGTGTAAAAATAGTGTTAAAAATAATTATACTATTATACGCAAAGTTAGCTCTAAAAGTTGGATAACATACTTTTTTAGGTTTTCGAAAAATTTCAGATTCCTTATGTTAGTACAGAGTCAGAGTTGTATAATTCTGTTAATATTGACGCTAGAAGTTAGTGAAACATTTTTCTTCACGTTTTTCTGAAAATTTCCGATTTTGTATATATCTGGGTATGTATGTAAACCAATTATGAACTGAATCAATATTTAGACCCGCCATAACCTGACAATTTAAATTGGCCATGAAGGGTTTCAAGCGATAGATATATTTTAACTCTGAATCATTTTTGCATATGGGTAAATTATATTATGTGATTTGTGTAAGTGTTTTGATGTTCCTTTTAACCAGCTCTAGAACGGAAGATGATTAGTTTGCGAAATACCAGAGATTTTATGTTATTGTATATATTGAACTTTATCTTTATCGGCGTCGTATAAAGATGAGAAATTTCAAAGTTTGAAAAATATTTTCTCTAACTGTTCAAACGTTCAGAGAAGAATCCTTAAAATTACAAAGATAGTGTCTCGCACATTGATAAAAGCGAACTCCGGTTTATTTTTATTGATCTCTAAAAACTAACAATAACAATGAATGAATAAATAATAAATAAATAAATAACAATAAAATCGAACCTTCTGTCTTTCACGAAGACATTCTGATCATTTTACAACATTTGTATTCAGGTCCAGATTTAATTTAAGATTACAAATGTCATTTAGGATAGATTTTAACACTGTGCTAAGTTATCTCCTTTCATTTAATATTCCTTTGAAAGTACACTACTTGTAAGAAATATTAACATTGGCATCATCTAGATTGTATAACTTGAAAATGTTCACATTTACTCCTGCAATTGAACTGTTGAAAGTAACCTCAATTATTTACTATATTAAATAACAAGCTTCCATCGCGCCACGGAAAAATAAGGTTTGTACTCGGTTCTGCGATTATAAACTTGTTTAAACCTAAATTCAAAAAATTTAGAATGAAGGTTTCTATAATTTTTTTTAAAGGTTCAATTAATTCTGTCGGCAGATGGTGATGAAGTAGAGTAAAGATAATAATGTTCTGCGTTTCCAATAACGTCGCTGAGCACACTCCTTCGAGAGTTGATTAGTGTTTATGGTATGATTAGTTCTAGTAAACGCTTTGTTCTTAACTTAAAATATAATGCAGACAAATGACAAGCTGCATAGAATCGTACTCAGAGTAATTGTTTAAGTGCAGGAAATATTTTAATGATAAGCAATACCATTTACTGCGAGCCTTGTGAATAATCTAAGCTATCGATTTGCTTAAGTACGAGGTGCATAATTTTTTTTCTTGGTGATTATCATCAAGGAGTCATAAATGTGATTCAGGTTTTCTATTTTATGTTGAATTGTTATTTGATAGCTTTCCTGTTAGATTAGAGCTGTGCATGACGTAAAATAAGATTACCTAGATTGTACACCAAGAGTCCCATCTGCATAAAAGTGCAATACTTAAAAAAATTATAGAATGTGGGTAAAATGCTGAAAAAATTAACATATGATGATTTACAATTAGCTAATGATATATTTGGGTATTTTTTACATTCGTGAATAGTTTTTTTTTCATAAAACCCATTTAAAGCATAAAAATAACTTTAAAAATTATTTCGCTTCGTATTGATATTCTCATACAGAAGCGATCAAAAATATTGGTAATATTTTTTTGTCGTATACTCCATAATTTTATAAAACTGAATCATAGCTTTTCAATTGATTCAATTTTTCCGACTATGTACGATTTTTACTATTTGTGAATATGCATAATTCATGTTTTTAAAGATTGACGTGGTTCTGATTTTTTCCCATGCAAAAATGTTACACATTTACATAAAAATATAAAATAATAATCTTTAAAAAGTTTTGAAAAATTGGTATGAATTTCAGAGCGATAAACACTTACAAATCTAACAAAAATGTACTACTGAATTTATCACTAGGCTTTTAAGAGTTTTTAAGTAAAGACTTTTATTGGCTAGTACATTATTCGGCACGTGTTTCCAATACACTTTTTGTTGAATACTTCTTTGTTTACTTATTTTTTGTGTAGCATTTTATAATAATTTAAAATAAAATGCATTAACTGAGAATAACAAAAATATCTTTATAAGCCTATTTTCTTTTTCAACTACTCGTTTTCTAAATCTTATTACTAGAATGCCTTTCTCGGATCGCTGTAGACAAACTTTGGGTAAGAAGTAGAAATTGTAATAAAACTTCCCTGGAGGAATAATTGTTTTTAATGGATTGCCTGTCAGATTTGAAATGGATTTGGTTGTATAATTCTTGCCTCTAAATTTCAAGATAGGGTCGTTCGGTGTCGTAAAATTTAATAGAAAAATGTTGATGGAAACGGATTGATGGTAAATTGGACAGATAGTACCATGGATGTAATATTTCCATTCTCTCTCTCTCTCTCTCTCTCTCACGACATTAACGTTTTTACAGTACGTATTAATTTTCTCTTCGATATCGAATGTTTGTGTTAGGTGAAAAGCAATAAATACCTTCTCATTAGGGCTAATCTGTTAAAGAGGAAGACTCTGAACAAAGAAAAATCTATCGGTCGCTCGGTATAAACGTTTCTCCTTGCGTTCGTTGGAACGCATTCGATCCGAACCCTTCACTTTTTTTACGGATATACGATGGTGAATCTCTGCTTTTGTATAAGCGAGAATGGACCGCGCGAATGACCGAGAAAATTGAATTGGAAAAGTAACTTCTTACCGCGAGAGGAAATCGAGATTATAGCAAGGATGTCAGTTGAATCTCGTTGAAAAAAAGTACATCGATAAACCAACTCTATCTCCGTAAATGAGCAGAATTGATAGCATTGTGAAATGTTTTATGTGCCAAATTGAATACCTGTATAGAATAAAATTTTCAATGAAAAAACCAGAAAAATCGACGCCTCTATTACACACCGCTCCACGTCGCGTTTATGCGGTGTTCACTGTACAGCTCCACGTCACGTTTGATCGGTGTACAGCTCTCCGTCGCGTTTGGTCGCTGTATTGTTTCAGGTCCTATGCTTATACACATGAATTTTGGAGCTATATGGCGACCAAACGCGGTGGAGAGCTGTACACAGGCCAAATGCGACGTCGCATTGTACATTGCCGAAACTCGACATGAAGCGATATGTAATGAAGGCGTCAATATAGGGTAACTGTCCCAATTACCGCGGGAGTACGTATTACTGCCCTTTTTTCCCAATCAGAATCGTACAATTAAATAAGAATTTAATCTTCTCTATAATAAAATCTAAAATATTGGTAAATTAGTTATATAATTTTAATAAATATTTAAAAAATCAATATTCATAAAGAGTGAAAAATCCACCATTATTCTTCTATTTTAGTTACTGCGGTGCTATTCTTTAAACGACTGTAAATATATTGCATACGCTTGCATGCAGTAGAGAAATGATTCGTTTTGATACAGAACACTTTCTTGAATAGAATAAACATAGAAAAGATGTAACTTATATTATTATTAAAGTGGGCCAAGCAAGGGAGTTGTTCATCTTTGGAGAGTCGTGGGACCGGTACCTCTAGAGAAAAAGGTTCTTTTAGTACTTAAAGCCGTTGTTCTTAATGGTTCGGAACCCACCCTAAACTGTAGGTCCCCCTCACACCACCAAGTAAGTGTGTGGAAAGCGCGTAAATGAACTGGGTAGAGGTAAAAGGAAAATCCCTTAGGGACCATATTAGAAACTTCCATCCACCTAAACTGATTCCATTATTAATACAAAAAATAGGGCCCACAACAATAACCATGCGGAAATCGCCAAGCTACCTCCCGTTTCCACACTTGGGCCAGGCCGGGGGCCCCCAGCCTGGTTTTAGCTTGTGTTTCTAAGTGGCTCGAGCTTGAGCCCGGCTATACAGCAGTGCTCCCAATTCTGGTATCCTTTCGCACTACGCATGCGTCGCGTCGACACACGGGATTGGTTAACGTTGGCGCACTGATTTAAAATGAGTGAATATATAAATTTATCTTTTACAACAAATGATAACTGTGAAGTTCATAAAAATATTAAGAATTATTTTTAATCAAAATTTGTGATAAAAAAGGTATTCCTTCCTTTCATTTTAAACTCGATCATTTATTTTTAAGGATTATAATCGAATAATTATTTGAAATTTCACTCTTTAAGTCTATTTTGTGATCGAAAATTTTTTTTGAATAACTTTACAGTTATTATTTGTTGTAAAACCTTGATTTATACATATCATCATTTTAAATGCGCGCGACAACGGTAACCAATCCTGTTGTCGACGCGACGGGGACCGAACATATCTGAGTGTCGATTAAAGTCATGGTTTTGATGTTTTAAATTAAAACATATTTTTATGATTAGTTTGAATTGCTTTTCGATATTTTGAATACGCGTGGAGAGTGACATATTCAGATTTTTCACGTCAAGATGCTTCCGTACATCACACTCAGCGATCAGTGTATTTTCATAACGTGACGTTCTTGATGAAAACCTGTTCAAAATTTCTTCATATTTATACGGAAATAAGAGAAACGAGATGTGTGATACGCATTTATATCGGTCTTTTATTTATTTTTCCTCTGCTTGAGTTGTTACAATTGAGTGTAGTGACGTCGAATCTTCAATATCATGTGCTCAAATAATATGTTATCAAAGTGCGCTATTCACGAATATCAAATCAAGTTTTATGCACCTCGTTCTCCAAAAAACAATGATAGAATGGTTTCAGATTTGATGAATTTTGTGTAGAACAGAACAAAAATTTAGAATAAAATGCCGCGAAATCGAGAATAAACTAGAGTTAAGCCTGCGCCAGGCTCGGCGATCTAGCCTGACCATCAAGGCAGGCCCTGGCCAGATTCAACGTTTCATTCTAGCTTCACCCAGGTTTGATTGCTAGGCCAGGGCCTAGTTTTTCCGGACTTCGGCACGGTTAGGCCCATGATCATATTTGCATGCAGGTCGGTACACATTTCTGGAGGAAGTGCTCATTACTGCGGCTTGAAATTCAAGCAATATTTACATAATACTGTGGTTCTCTGAAGATGCAAACTTAACATATAAACATTTGCATGAAGTTTTTCATTCAAAACACGCTGGATGCTGGCTTTAATTAACTGTTTGAGGACACATAAATAATAACAATAGTAAAAAAAAAGAGAAAGTAACAAATAACAACTAAAAAAAAAGAATTAATAGAGAGAAACTATTGCAGCTGTAAGTCAAAAGTATTTTATATCACAATCAACATTGAGAGCCCGGTATCATGGAAAATATGCAGACAAAAAACCTGAACTGAATACAGTTTTATCAAGGATAGGTCCTAATTATTTAAAAAAAGATGTAATTTTGAGATTTATGGAGTAAAATAAGGCAATTCAATTTTGAGGTTGGGTCCTGGTGTCAACGCCCTCAAAGAAAGTAAGTTATCTACGAATGAATGTTTTTAAATGTAAGAGTCATTATTAGCAGAAGTATTTCATAGAATTGCCAATTGATGATTCACATGTTCGTAAATATTTAGAATTTAAATCCACATTAATAGATATACCGGTTTGCAGTAATACGTTCGAGGTTCTTTTTTAAACGCAGTAACAGGTGCAAAATGTTATTTGTCTAATTTTTTAGTTTTTAATATGTAACGTTAGGTTCTCGTACTTCCAAAATTGTGTAATACACAAAATACGTTATTTTTTTTAATGAGCGGGGAAAATCTTGTTGTCTTACTAAAAAAAAAAGAGAAAAATTCGATCTAAGTGAGATTGAAGCTTGATACCATAGGATTGGGATAGTTACCCTATGGGTCATTACAGATAAATTTGAAGTAGGAAGGCGCAACCATATGAGAAATGTTTCTGGCTATTATTTGCTGAAAATAAATCAGGGAGGAACATAAAAACTAAATTTTCATGGCTTTCAATCAAAATCCCTCTTTTCCACTCCCCCTCTCTCTTACTCTTAGAGGGAAGTATAAAGACATTTTAATTGAGGTCATGTGAACTTTGAAAAACAACTAAACTTTTAATTTATGGTACAGTGTCTTCTTGTTTATAAATATGGGAATGGAGGTTTGACATAAACACTGAACTGAAGGATATACTTCCGAAAAGTTCACCCAAGAATATTGACTTGATACTTGGCCTAGGGGTTTTCCCTTTAGACCCTAGTTTAACGAACTAAGAGGATTGTTAGCGAAGATCAATATAAATTAAGTTATTAATAATTTTGTCTTTCAAAAAATTAATTTTTTTCTTTCCAAATCTCCGAAAATATTGATTTTGGAAAAAAATGTTCTTCGCAATAGTTGTAGATCTCGTCGAAGCACATATTTTGTATATTTATACTTTTTTCTACAATTAATATTTTTCGAAAGAATGACAAAAATTAATTTTTAGATTTTCTGTTGCTAAAGGAGGCATTGGAAAAGGGGTCAGCCGTTGGAAAAAGGGGTTCGGCGCGAGTGGGTGTGGTTCACATCCACTCACGCCGACCCCCTTTTCCAACGGCAAAAAAAACCACGCGTCCTCATCTTGGACATTTCAAACGACCCACATCCCCTCCCGCCTCTCATGCCAACCCCTTTTTCAACGCCCTATTTTCCAACAAAATATCTAAAAATTCATTTTTGTCATTTTTCTCGAAAAATATTAATTTCAGAAAAAAAGTATAAATATAAAAAATATGTGTTTCGACGAGATCTAAAATTTTTACAAACAAATTTTTTTCCAAAATCAATATTTTCCGATTTTTTGAAAGAAACTAATTTAAACAAAAGTCAAAATTATTAATAACTTAATTTATATTGATCTGGGACAAAAAATCCGTTTAGTGCGTTCAACTAGAGTTGAAAGGGAACCCCAAGGCCAAGTATCAATTCAATATTCTTGGATGACCTTTTCGGATGTATACCCGAAATGAAATTGGTTTCCGTTTTTAACTCAAGAATCCTGCCAATGTTTAAACCCTATAAGCGTTTCAGATGGACCCAATATAAAAATCAATTTAATTAAATGAACTTAATGATTATATCTTTTTGATTCAAAAATTACATTAGTTCAGTTGCAGGCTCTTTAGTAACTATTTTTAGAAAAAAATAATTAATAGTCAAATCTCTGAAACGATGGACAAGGTGTGCTGAAATAACGCTGTGTTTGAAATTCAATCCGGTACCCTCGGAAAATGTCACTTGGTAAATTGATATTCCTCTAAACATTTTATATAAATCAATTAATATTTTGACTCCCCTTGCCCCGGAAAGTTTAACCATATAATATATACAAACTCACATACACATTTATCAAAACTGGGTTAAAAAACAACGCAGAGTCCCCCTGGGAGCAACTGCCATCCAGGTATATGACACTGGCTCTCAGTAGAAACGCGATGAATCATACCCATAGCTACGCATCACGGCCGTGAGATGGGCGGTCAAAGGGTACAATGAAATTACAATGACGGGCCGGAGAAACATCGTGTGTCCTGAGAATACGGAGCGATACAAGAAGAACAGCTCTCTGCATCCATCTCGCAAGTACCTCAACAAGTTTTTGGCGCATGAGTATGGCTTCGACGTTACAAACTAATGATGATGAAATCTCAATACCTCTTCTTCTCTTCCTTCTCTTTGACTGTGATGTTGTTGCCGGCTGGAGCCAAGAATTTTATCACGAACATAGTTCGTTTTCCGAAGTCAAGGAGAACGATGTTAGGCCTCGTGTGTGAAATGGGGACTATTGTCACTTTAATAAGAGATTATGTTCTTTTTTTGCTATTTTTTCGAATCCTTTAGTAATACACTCTCATGCACACAATATAATCGCAAAAAACTGTTCAAAAACGCGATCAATTTTGTTCGTATAGAAAATGTTATACTCAGACAAATATTTTTTCTTTTTCAAAATTAACTACCAGGCGTTTTCCTAGTTTCTTATTCCACAAAAGATCTATACAAATTTGATAGTTCTAGCACTGATCGCGTGCAAGGTACATAATAGAGAAAGCACATCTTTCTGTAAAGTTGAGAATTTAACAGTTTATGCAATTGCTAATTTATTTCAAAATGTCCGTAGGGCTAATTTATCATCTAAGGAACATAAATATGTTTCTTTTTGCAGAATTACAGTAATTCGAAAGGTTATGTCGTTCTTTCATTAAAAGGTGTACACATACACTGCGCACGCCTGAATATATTTGAATGAAACTTGTGGAAGAATTGTGGAGGGTGAACAAATAGTTTCTCAATTATAAAAACTTTACAGCCTCTCTAAGAAATCCCACAGATTCCTCATGCTCAATCGATCTAACTTTTAAACTCAAATCGAATTGTTTGATTCAACTAGGCAAAAAATACGTATCTAATCGATTTAAATTTACCTTATCATCTTTTATTTTAAAGCATCGAGCAATATACTAAAATTGATATTGTTTAATCCCCTGCAATGAAACACCGGATTATTGAATTGTCACGTTTTCAGTAAATATACGAAACATGGAAACAGCGCGTGAGAGGTTATTAATCTCGTTGTAGCGTCGCTCTTTGGCGCTCTTGATTCATGGCTTAATGAATCTGTTTAATCAATCACCGTTTTTTACCCCGGGAGGCTGCTGGGTGTGAAAAATTACAGGTTGTCGGATCTCGCACGATGGCACGTTCATACGAATGCACTCCATTCTTAGGGAATAGCGACTCCATTCGATGGAGTGGCTCATGAGCGAAGCGCTTGACCGCGTAATTACTCTTTGTGACGCATTACGGTCGATTCAATTACCGAGAATGATTCGTTTTGCAGATCACAGGCACCTGAGTATATCCTCGAGGATGGATCGCGATAACGTCTCTTCGAAATTGCTACTCTAATTGCTATCACACTTTGCGCTCTCCTTCTCATCCTTCTCATCCTTCTCATCCTCCACATTCGTCATCAGAAAATGGAGCTATTGGAGTGCTGATTGTTCAATACGTTAACGTTTGAGGTTTGAATAACGTAAAGTAGGGTGAAATTATGAATAATTGTTTAAAATCCGATTCCTGCTAGAATTTTCGACCGCTTACAATGTTTTTTTTTAATTGAAGCTACGTATATTTAAAAGAGAATTTTCTACTTGAATGACAAAAAATTTCTGTTCGTTTATTTAAAAATAAAGATTGAAGAAATTCATAATGTTAGAATATAGATGCAATAATAATAATGATACGTAGGCTATCCAAAATGAGTGATATGAACGTGCAATCAAAAAGAAAAAATTCTCAAAGTACGAGTGGATACAGTCAATTATGAATCAATAATTTCTTATGAACAATTGTATTGTCATAAACAGTAGTAAGAGCTTTCTTATGGTTTTAGATATTTATTACGCGGCTTTTGTCTTTAGATTCATTCGAAGTAATATTCAAGCACTATAATATATTTTATATTTCTATTATTTTTTTATTTTTATCAATGAATTTGCATAATAGAATTTGCAGTTCAAGCAATTTTGAGGAGTCTGAGATGATTTTTCTTGAAAAGTGCCTTTGTGGGTTGCCAGTGACAATTCTGTAATACAAAGTTATTTGCGCATTTTGTTTATAACAGTGACATTTGTCATGATATTACAATTTACTTCACTGGATTATCACTGTCAAGCCAAAAAAAGCACGTTAAAAAAATCAGTCCGAGAAAACACTGGGAAGCCAACTGCAGTAAGAGTTTGGTAGGCGTAAGGGACTGTCCATAAATTACGTAACGCCCAATTCGACTCTTTGTGAACCCTCCCTCCCCCCGTGTAACGCAGCCGTAACAACAGGTCGACCCCCTACCCCCCCCCCTATGGCGTGACGTAACGCTAATTCTTTTGAATACTTGTAATAAAAATTGTATTATTCGTACTTGCTGTTTAGACCAAACAGTTGCATTTACAACCAAATAGTTGAAATATCCAGAAAAATAAGCCAATTTTCAATTAAATAGTGGTATTTTTAAATAAATAATTGAATTTTCCACCAGCAAAGATGCATTTTCAAGCAAATAGTCGAATTTAAAAAAAAATGAAACTTCAAAGAAAAACAATTTAATTTTCAACTAACTAGTTCAATTCTGAAGCTGCAAAGATGAACTGTCACTTAAATTGTTCAATTCTCATCAAAAAAGTTCATTTTCATCGAAATACTTGAATTTCATGCCAAAATAGATGAATTTTCAATGCAGAGAAGACGAAATTTTTGAAAGATATTTGACGTTTTAAGCAACTTTCAACCCAATATTTACATTTTCAAAGTAATAGTTGCATTTGAAACTAAAAAAAATGAATTTTGAACTCAAAAGATTAATTTTATACAAAAAGAATGCATTTCCAACTTTTAACTTATTAAAGTAAGTTGAAAGTATAAAGAAAAGTATAAAAAGTATAAAAAAGGATAATAGTTCAAAGTATAGTTTAATTTTGAATCAAAAGAGTTCATGACTTCTCAACGAAACATGTTTCATGATTCAAACAAAAAAGATGTTAATCTGAAATAAAAAATAGAGTAAGTCAGCCAAATAGACGCATTTTCAACGAAATAGTTGAAATAGTTCACAGCTCTTTTCCTTTTCACGATATGGTGAAGAGGAAAAAGTTACACACACGCACACACGGACATTGTTTAAAAACTTTATTTTCGAGTTCCTAGAGTCGAATTATATCAAAATATGTCAAAAAAGTATATTCGAAAATTCAGCTCTTTGCTATTGATATTTGCTTGATAGAAGTAGAGTACTTCTAAAGCATGGAATGTGGGCTAAAGTTGTTTTAACTATTTTCTTTTAATATTAATTTTTTATTCATTAAAAATACATATTTAACTATCAAATTGAGTTGGAAAAAATTGATAACTTGAAAACTAGAGAAAAGTCATTATTCATATAATTCCTTAAGTCTATAAAAATGATCTTCAATGTAGAAAATCGGATAAGTGCTATTATTTTTCGCACGAAAGTTCAAAGCGTGCTCCCTTAGCTCAGATGGTTAGGTGTTAGGACTCAGGTAGAGATACATTTATCGGTTGTGTGCGGTTAGGGTTCGTGTCTTCGTACTTGCGGATAATTTCAGACGGTGTTACGTGCGTTTGCTTTAAGATTTTAAATACGTAATTACTATATATGTAAAACATTGTACATAGAAAATATAATTCAAGAATCATATAAGTAATTAAATAGTGAAAAAATATTTTTTTTGCTTCTGAAGAAATTTCTTTGATAGTCGCATTATCCGCTAATGAACCTAAAACGAACCAATACTTTTTCATGCGAAGTATGAACATTCTCGATCGCTGCTTGGAGTTTAGCGTGGATGAATTAAATGCGTTCCGATACTTTTGAATGCGAAGCATGCACGTTAAAGTCTCGCATTCAGCAAGGTAAAGCTTAATGCGAATCAATACTTTTTAAACCTTTTCCCCGCATCAGAAAGCAGAACTGAAACGCATTCAAAATGCTAATACCTTTCAATACTTTTCAATGCGACATTTTTTGCAGGGCGTGCCAATCTTGGCTCAAAATGCAAAACGTCAAATCACTAGACATTTCCACCAATTATATTCTCCCAGTAATCTACAGAAACACTTTTATTGGCTGAAATGTACAGTTTTGCGTTTTGCGCCCAGTTTGACGCTACTGTTGGACTCCACCCTTATTTCATAAAAACAAATCGAATTAAAAAGGTGAGGTTGAGTGCATGTACAATTTAGCATCCCCGGCATCTTAGAACGTAACTTACTGGATTTTCTACGGTTTTCAACGTATATTACATAGAAAACGTATTATACGTAAAAAACTCCAGAGTTACGCGTAACTGACCAACCATGAGTTTTAGATAAATTCGACGTAAAATCGAATTTTGGCCACTTCTTATGGTTCCTGGCCCACTGTGTGTCAGCTGGCAAGATATCTGCACGCCGGGGGCCAAACAATAATACCAGTAGCATGGGGCGATACTTTATTTATCTGATTCTTTGCAATTCCTTGCATTAAATTCGGACAATTCATAATATACACGCATAGTATATATGATATAAACTTACTAAATCGATTTTGTTAAGTAAACATTCAAAATGGAAATTTATTTCTTTTTGTGAGAAAATGCACGTGATTGGAAAATGATTGCACACTAGATTGCACGTGATTGCAGGGTGAATTCAAGTAATTGCAGAGTAATCACACTCGATGTTACGTGATCGCAAGGTGAATTCAGGTGATTGCAGAGTGATTGCAGTTGATTTCACGTGATTGCTGAGTCATTGCAAGTAATTGTAAGTGATTGTAAGTGATTGCAAGTAATTCAAGTGATTGTTAGTGATTACAAGTGATTTCAAGTGATTGCAAGCTGATTGCAAAGTAATTGCAATAACGTTTAGACACTGATAGCAAGAGTTACGTACCCCTCAGATTTTATCCATAATGTCAGAAAACCTTACAATTTTTACTAATCTGCAATCGCGCTATTGAAAATAGTAAAATTATATGAGGAAGCTAGTCTTAAAAAAATGGAGAAAATTACTTCATCGTAGGCTGCTTTTTCCCAAAGTTTAGATAGCTTTTAAATTTTGTGAAGAAAAATATTTTAAACATACGTGCTAAAAAATAAGCGTGCAGTAAAATGGATTCTGTATTTTTAACATTTTTATTGAGTTGGAATGGAGGAAATTTTGATTTCTTTTTTGAACTAGAAAAGGGATTTAAAAAAATACTTTTAACATGTTTAGCGAGTTGAGTGGTGTCAAATTTTATACTTTTTAACATCTGGCTTAGAATGAAAGGTGGGAATTTATTAATTAAATTTTTTCTTGTAAGTTTCTGATATTTTGATGTTTCATTTATATAATTGTCATGTTCAAAATTGAGCAGTTTTGAATACTTCATTTTTAAACAGTTTCATTTCCAAGGCCTCCTTCCAACTACTCAACTTTTGAAGCTTTCATTTATAAATGTTACTTTTTAAGTTTATTCACTTTTCATTATAATTTTCCGTAAATATTGTTCAATTTGAAATTACAAACCCGAGAGAGATATTGAAAATCAACTTTCCATTAATCATAAGCGTGTCAAATTAGAAAATGAAGACAAAAAGAAATTAAATTTTTTTAAATTAAGGGTTTTTTTGGTCTGAAAAGAAGTTCACATTTTATTCGTAGATTATGAATTGGTGGATAAAAATGATCTACGCTAACGCATATGATAACACATATAATAAGAATAATAACAATATTTGGTTTGCAAAGCGTACTTGTGTGTTAAAATTGCATGATTTTACCGTGAAGATGAGACTTGATCATAAAACTTAGTCATCCAATATTTGTATATAATTTTGTTAACAAATTATATAAACAAATTCGTATTATCGACATTTACTGGAAAAAAATCGTTTTCTTTTCTGTCAACTGTATTCAAATTAGTTATAAAAATATTCTCTCTGCCATTTATATTTAAATTATAATGGCCTTAGTGTTCAGTATTGGAAAATAATCATCAGATAGTAATTTTTTATGTTTCAAATAATGTAAATGAAAAATGCACAATCGCATGAATTTTCATGAATTTTCATCACTAAACATCATGGTTAATATATGTAAATACAATTAGCAAAAATGAGTGATGATTTTCCTTGTTAATGTCGATAATCGGAATTTCTTTATATAATTTGCTGAAGAAATGAGCACTAAGTATGAAAAAACAAATTTCTATTACTTGTAATCGCACATTTGATGTGAAGACAATTTGATGGTAAATAAGTAAGTGAAGAAAAAATAGTAGCTTAATGAATGAAGGATCATTCTAAAGGTCAAAACGTTGTACGTTAATGAGCCAGTAACGAATATACCAAAATAAATTTTATAGCTGATAGACCCGAAAATCTGATAAGCAGTAAGGAAATTTGTCAGCTTTTAATGATAGTGAACTTTGGAACATAGTTTTTTATTGAAGAAATAATAGGGAAAATCTGAACAAATTCATGGTGGTACTTTAAACATTTCTAAACAAATTGTTGTTAAAGTATTTGCAGAACATAACAAATTGTTCGTTTTTTGTACATAGATCTACAACTGTACTATCTTCAGTTCTAATGAAGATAATGAAGTGATTTAAATTAGAGGTAGTTAGTTGATATTTGAAGAAAGTGTTTTATATAGTGATTTAAAGTCGGCAGGAGCCGGGAATTCGATTACGAATATAGTTTGTTTTTCGAAGTCTTGGAATAGTCCACGAGGTGGTACTTCGCCAAGGAAAATTATTACTAATTCCAAAAATTCCCTATAATTCTCTCTAGGCTGCAGTTCATTCAAAGTATTTTGAACAAAGTCAAGGATTCGAGATACGTCGCCCTGATTAAAGCGTCCTTTGACCTTTTCGTTTTGAATCCCTGATCGAAAATTATAAGCATTGATTCCAGACCAAGCCTTTTGAAACTTTTTAAAGATCAATACAGTCGGACCTGTTGTTCTGACCATTTTTTCCTCAAAAATGCTTCTAAGAATAACTTTATATATATATATATGTCTACAAGCAAAATACAAAAGATCTCTTCCCTACAAATTTTCTATCAAAACGCACGAACCTCTATAACTTCCAGTATTTGATGCTGTTGTATCAAAAACTAATGCTTAAACACAATCTGCGAGACCCTATTCAACAAGAATTTGACAAACAGCAGATGTCTGCTCTTTTTCAGTCCCAGATTGCAGTACAGGCACTCCAAATAGTTGTTCAGCATCGCCATTAGAAAGAATCACATGAAGTCGAACGACGGTCTCTTTAACTGTTGACGCTGGAAGTAACTTACCATCCCAGTGCACGAAAACAGCTTGCAATTTCGTGTACATGAACTGCTTTTTAATTACAGTCACCTTTTCTTCCCGTATTTTTCATCTTCCACTGTGAATGGATGACCTGTTGATGACAAAATCCTGGACATCATGGCCTAGTGCCTCGGTAGCTGCAATCAGAACATGAACTGCATTCCTGTCACTGATTTTACATTTGTCTAAGGCCGCAGCAAGCTTAGGAGTCACTAGTGTACGGCTTCCTCTCACCCGTTTTGGTTTTGGTGATGAAAATTCTAATTCTGCATCTTCTAGGAGAGGATGTTCTGCCACAATATTATGAGTGGATATTCCAGCAACTGATACATTTATATCTGTACCTGCATCCAAACTGCTGTTGCTTATAGATGACTTCAATTCGGCAGTTTTATCTTTAAAAGAAAAATAAGAAATTTAATGATGCAGGATTAAATTTGAAAAGTGAAATGTAAGAATAACTAGGAATATTGCATGATTGCAGTTTTTTTTTATAAATTACTCACTTAGTCGTTCAATTTTAAGATTGCTTCGCTCCCTTCTCATCAACGCTGTCTCTTCTCGTTCTGCAACTTTTCTTTCTCTTAGAAGTTCCTTGTAATCGATTCCGAACATAAACCCTTGTCAACCCTTTAACCTTTGATTTACTAAAAACTGCTTATCTTCTTCTATAGAAATATTTTCCAAAGCGTTCGCATGTGCAATGTCGAAAAGATCCTCGAGCTTCAATTTCAAAATTGCTACTTCTGTCTTATGAGCCTCCGATGTTCTCCCAGCGTGTTTTTGCAGTTGTCTTCATTCTTGGTGCAAAAATTGGTGCGTGAAGTTAACTTCACAATACGAAGATTGAAAAATAACACACTTAAAACGTCTTTATTTGATGGCAATTTATTTTCAGATATTTTATACTAGTAATATCCAACTAAATAAATTTTCTAACGTAATAGTTGGGCAGAGGACATTGTGACATGAAAATTGGTTTTGATTCGTCCGATATCCGAGAGAGAACTGTGTCAGGTATGTCACTGAGTGTCTGTATCTGCTCACTATAAGTACTATATTACTACTATACAACATTCGTATGGGGTACCTTGATACCCTCTTGCCAGGTGGGCACACACAATGTAGCGCCTGGACAAGAACACTCAGGAAACAGGGAAGACACAGATAGACTCAAAGAAAAAGTGTGCTACGTGCTTTATGGAAGCTCCTAGACTATCCTCTAATAAAGTACTTGGAGTAGCTTTATTCGTAGCATACTTTTTCGCAATTTTTCTCGAAAACAATTAGTCATACGAGAAAAAGTCATGGATATTCATTTTATATGTGCATTTTGAATAGACCTACCAATTTTGTAAAAGTTTTTTTTTTATATAATTAAAATTCAGCAAAATGAACAAATTTTGAAGGAATTATTTCTGCATAAAATGGAAATATACTTGGGGTAGTGCTAAAAAAGTAGCAAAAAAATTTTTGCCAAGAGTAAATAAGAGCCACCCTAATGTGCATGATCTACAAATGAATTACAGTTTATGTATAGCAATGATGTTTTGAAATGTTATGGACTATTAAAAAAGGTTTAATCATAAAGTAGTTTACTTCGTATGAAAACTTGTTCCAAGGATGTTTCTTTTAATTATTAAAATATAAAAAAACACATTTAAGTTTTGAATTAAAAAATTAAAATCGCTATAAAATTTTGATGTTTTAAATGTTGCTCTAATTCAAATTTTAAATTACTATTGCAATCATGATATATGTTTCCATAAGAAAAGGTACTCTTTTTTCGGTATTAAGTTGCAATGATTCATGCCTTTTTTCTACAAATGATTAGAGATATAATGTTCACGTTGTGAAAACAAAAGCTTATAGCTGAATTCCTATTTCAAATCCTTTAAAATCTATTTAATTCGTCTGAAACTTTTCAAAGCGCTTGAAAATTTATTTCAATTTTTAAAAATACCATTAAGACTTTCATATTCTTTAAAATCCCTTTAAATTATTTCAATCAACTGAAAATTCCTTGAAATCTTTTAAAATATCCTAAAATCTTCAAAATCTTCGAAAATATCTTGGAATATTTGAAATCTCTCAATTTCCGTGAATAAATTGTTTGAAATCGACTAAAATATTATAAAATGCCGTGAAATTATGTGAAATCTGAATTAATTTCCTGAAATCCTGGAAAATTTACCAGTAGGCCCGGTCGGTCCTCGCCACCAAATAAGAAGTCGAACCGGCCGGGTCTTTACACAATAATTTCTAATGGTGCATGTAACATAATGATTTTTATCAAACGGATAATGAAAGATAAATGATTGAGGTTTCAGTTGATATAAGTATAATAATGACTAATGTAGCTTATATGGTTGTAATATTGTTGTAAAAGATTAAGCGATGTGCGATTTGAGGAAGAAACCTCGCGCCAGAGTGCATCCCAGTGGGCACCAAATTTGACGAGGTCTTTACAACATCGTTATGACATCTTTACGGCAACTTTACGACATCCTATGTCCATGTCGTTGAGGTGTCTTCACGATATCGTAAAGACATCATCAGATCGTACGACATCTTTACGATATCGTAAAGACACCTTAACGATAAGGACGTATGATGTCGTAAAGTTGTCGTAAAGATGTCGTAACGATGTCATGAAGACGTCGCCAAATTTTGTGCCCACTAAGATTTTTCTCTATCACAAATTTTAGAAAGAACTGTGGTGACTAATTTATTCTTTTCCCCATTAAACTTTTTTTTTGTGTCCACTAAGATTTTTTCTCCATCACAAATTTTAGAAAGAACTGTGGTGGCTAATTTATTATCTTTCCCATTAAACCCATCTGATTATTTACTTTCGGTTTGATCCTTTAGCAAATGTCACATTCTTTTACGTATTTTAACGTTTCAGAGTACATTCCAGACCAAAAACAATTTTCGGTAATTTTTGCATAAGTTTTTTCCATACCTGAATGACCTGCTTGTTTATTGTGATGATTCTTAATTAAAACTTGTTCTTGTAATTCTTTTGGTATCATTAATTTCCACGGGCTGCTATCTAAATTTAAGCTTGATTTTAAAGGGTCGAGTATATAAAAATATAATTGATTATCGCGTATTCTCCAGTTTGAATTTTCTTCTAGTTTATTTTTAACCTGTAATATTTCATTTTTATATCAATTATCTTCAATTTCTTCAAAATCCTTTTCCTCGGTTTGTACTATACCGGCTAAGATACTTTAAACTTTTATTTCATTTTCATTCGGCATTGATAACGCATCTGGCACATGGTTTAAACTTCCCTTTCTATACAATATTTCATAATCGTACTCTAATAATTCTAGAGCCTATCGTGCTAATATACCCGTGTGATTTTTTAGGTTATGAAGCCATTTCAAAGCAATGTGATCTGTAATAACTTTGAACGAATAACCTTGTAAATACGGTCTAAATTTCCTTATTGATCACCCCTTATTTCCTTATTGCTCCTAAACCTGTATCACTAGCATCGGTTTCGAGTTGAAATGGACTTACAAAATGAGGGCAGGCTAAAATTGGTGCTCTTATTAGTAAGTGTTTAAATAGTCGTGAATGCCTGTTCCTGTTTGTCAGTCAATTTCCACTTTACTTCCCTTTTCAGTAGCCTTTACAGGCGTTCTATAATTTCTGCCAATTTCGGAATAAATTTTCTATACCACGATGCCATTCCTGTTAATCTTTGTATTTGATTCATCGTCTTAGGCCTTGGAAAATCAAAAAATGGTTTTATCTTATCGTCATCTACTTGTGAACCTTTGTCATTTACTTTAAATCCTAAGTACTTTACTTCGAAACAGCCAAATTCACATTTGTCCAAACCTATTGTTAAATCTGCATTTTTCTTCTTAACTAAAACAATTTCTAAATACTTTAAATGTTCTTCAAAATTTTTTGAAGCTATAATTATATCATCAAGGTAACAAAATACATGCGGTGTTAATTCTGGTGTTATTATTCTGTTCATCAGGCACTGGAATGTAGCAGGAGCATTTATTAATCCAAATGGCATTCTCTTAAACTGATACATTACTCTGCCTGGCACTATAAATGTTGTTATTGGTTTAGATTCTTCGTCCAACGGTATCTGATCCAATATTTTAGACACTATTCACTATAGACACTAATTCGTGGAATCCGCGGAGTTCATGGAATTCACGGAACTCATGGAATTCATTGCTACATTCCAAAATTTTACAAAATTTGATGTGACGCCTAGCTAGGCGCAACCTACCTCACCCCCACATCTTTTCGATTAACTCCGTCAACTACAAGTAATAGCATTACCGATCTTTTCTGAGTTTGAACCTAAGTATGGTGAACGAACTACGGTCGGTAAGATAGAGACCACAAGGTGCTGAAGGTAGTACCATCAAGGGGTAAGAGCTCAGAGAATACCGGGAAGTTAGCATATTTTCGGTTAATGAGAGATTGTAATTGCAGACTCTGCCGCTATAAGTATATTCAATAACTTACAAATATATGCATATTAATAATAATCAGAAACATAAACAATAACAAAGTCAAAACTAATTATATGGAACATGAATACACACGTATGTCTGAATTAAAGTGATAAGTTATCGATATAATGTCATACTACAGGTTACTATTAAAGTATAACCCACTTAGTGGAGAAACATGCTCATAGTCAGACAAGAATGTAACCGAAAGTGTCGGATTAGAGATATTGCCTATAGCTAAGCTAATGTATAATATCCATACTTCTGGAAGGTCGATAGTTGAGATGCGCGATCGCTCTCCACGGCAGCTGCGGTAGCTATTAGTCACCGCATGCAATAACGAGACTCCCGCATGTCGAATGACATACAGCCGATCTAGAGAAGACACGACCGATCACTGGAAGTATCAGTAGACGGGACATAATTATTCTTCACTTAAGTAATCCGAAACTCATCAATAGGATTTATTTTAAATACAAGAAAAACGTGCTATAGTTACACTGTGACAGGAACATGCCTTGGTTACATTGTGAAAGGAACGTACCTTGGTTACATTGTGAAAGGAACGTGCCTTGGTTACTTTGTGCCAGTCGATTCTAAGAAAGTTCATGACTTTTTCGAAGTGCCAAGCGTATACAAACCCCTACGCTACCCTTGTCAATTGTCTTTAACGTTCAAGCAGTCATACTGTCCATATCGATTCATGAAACGCTTTGATTAAGTCGCGAGCTTTTATCTCACCGTGAAATATTCCTCAACGAAGAACCGCTTTGATTAAGCCGCGTTCTTGTACCCCACTGTGAAATAGTAACGTGGAATATAGCTCCGAACTAAAGTCCCTTCGGCTGAAACTTTCGGTCGTCCTAAAGTGAGTCTTTAGCGAATAAAGTCCGCAGTGGTATACGTTCGCGAAAAGAAATTGAGTGTGGATTAGGTATCTGCTGCAGGACCCTGTATCGCACTACCACTACTAAAAAGTGTTCGAACACCCTTTCACTATTACAAAAATCCGGTAGAGTTTCGTCGCTGCTATATGATAAACACGGAGTTTCAATCGACAAGCAAACCCTCTCTTGCCCTTTCTTGTTTAGAAAGGTGAATGTAAGTTTATTTTATTGTAACTGTCATTTATTTATCAGTTCTTATCTTTAATAAATCTGTTAAACTTCAACTAAATCATTTATTTAAACACTGAACACTAACACAGTTCTCATAGAACGGACAAGTGACAAGCAAACCCACAAACAAATAATTAGTCAGGTCTTACCCGCCTGACATAATCAGCACACTGGTGTCTCTGTCTATCACTCTTTCCAAACTACCCTCGCCTTTTGCTCGAGACGTGATAGCTGATTTGGTGGCAGCGGTAGGATTGTCACTTCCGTTTGAATTCAGTGTTTTTATTAACAATTTAACTTCAGTGTAGTCTTAAGATATCTATTTCATCGGCAATCCAGAGTATAAGTCCTTATTAGATACGTTGCACGGTCACCTTCGGGGCAAGGCAAAGTTCGAAGTGTATGATAGGCGTTGGTATACTTCGCGTGCTCGCAAGCTCTGCCATCGTTAATAAATCTACGGAACGCCCTGAATTAACCTCGCATGCACTCCTTGTAGCAGGATTGTACAAGTGAAATGTTTAAATCAACTTCATCAAAGATCAACGTTCAACAATCGCGTATCCACGAACTGACAACCTTTAAAAAATAAAAATTCGGAATTGCGCAAATAAACCACAACCGAGTGAAATTCTCATCCAAAAGATTATTGAAGAATTCAAAATTTAATTAATTTACAAATCTTCACCTTTTTCGATATCTTGATTGCTCAACTAATTCAAAAGGGCAATTCTGGCCATTTGGAACATTTATGATCCAGTAGCAAACCTAATTGCATCAAATTAATAACTATTTGCAGCATATTTCCCATTTAATTTTTATATCTGCGTTTTTAGCATAAACGCGCCCCAGATTATACGATTTTGTATTAATATTGTTATTTTGTCTTTTCTGCAACCACTCGAACTACAGCTACAGTCTTTCATAATACACGAACTCCTACACTCATTGCTCGTCATAGTGTAACATTTTAACCTTGACCGTCTTTTTCCACTGTACAGCGCTGGCAACTGCTTGTTAGTGATAGATGTGCGTTTGCGGTCAGACATTTCATTTGCATTGTAACGAATAATATTTCGTCCAAATAAACACAATTATCACTTCAGCTGAGTTTTCACTTTATACAAATAACGCACTTATGATAAAGTCATTTTCATAAAATATTCGAATCTTAATAATTCTTTTAAGTGAATATTTGCCAACCATTCACAAATAATGAATAAGTAAAATTTCATATAAATCAAAACTACCATTGTTCGACATTGCTTTCTTACAACCTTTTTGTGAATATTCGCTTAATTCAAGTAGATAAATCAACATCCCTTACAAATTGAAAAACTAACTTTGGATAATAGTTTTGTGTTATCTAACAAAAGATTCAGGATAATTCAGAATCAGCATAATTTTGGACTTGTGTTATCAAATTAATGCAATAGAGTTCATTTTCGTTAATTTTACTGACATAGATACGTGAAAGTGTTTTCCTTTCATTGCTGATTTTCAAAGAATAAAAGAAAATTCGAAACTTACTTAAATTTTCGAAATTAAAATTACGTTGTGAAAGTTGTACTTTGGAAATCAGTTCACACTCTCGAAAAGAATATAAAAATTCCAAATTAATTATTCTATACCCTTTTGTTACTGAAATTTTATTTTTGAAATACGCTTAAGAAGGAAAGTAAAATTGGCGTCATCCAAGCCCAGATTTTGGAAATAATTGTTGATTTTAACATTATAACAACAGAATCGGAAGCAGTTGGAAAATCATTTTGTCCCAATTAGGTCTAACCATACCCGAACTTCTCGGTAATCACCCAAATTCACATCCAGTTCTAAACGAAAACATCGCAAAATGCCTGATAATATTACAAACGAACCCCAATTTGCTGGCGATATCAGTCGCACTCTCAGCGAAGCAATGATGACGTCTATGGCAGAATGTTTTGCCGTACAGCAAGGGGTCGTAAATACTCTTAGTTACGATGGCAAAAATATGCCAGTCCAAGATTTCATTCAGGATAACATAAATGGGGAATCTTCCGTGCCAGACAACTGTGAGAAACAGTATCTCAAGGCAGTTTTAGCCCGTTTAAAGGGATCGGCCCGAGATAGTATTCATGGGAAAATTTTTGAAACCATTTACGATCTAGTTAAACATCTAAAACAACGTTACGCCCCTCGCAAAACTTATTCACGGTATTTTCATGAAATTTCGACCATCCGTGAATCGAGAAGAAAGTGTCAGTGAATTTTTTGATCGAGTATTACTTTTAAAATCAGGAGCTCAAGCTGCGCTTGAGGATAAATATGCAAATGTTGCACAACTTTTAGCTCAACTTAATGACTGTGCCCTTGGAGCATTTAAGCGCGCCTTGCCTGACAGCAGATCAGGTTTGGTGGAAGCACGAAACCCCCAAACTCTAGATAATGCTCTGAAAGTCGCTCTTGAGTATGAGGCAAGACAACAATTGAACCCTCAATACCCTACAAACTTTTATCGCGAAAATAGATATTCTCAACCAAGCTATTCGGGATCACGTGACCGTAGTCCTAGTCTTCATGTACGTTTTACGACGACTCCCGACTCATATAAGATTCTGATCAAAAACAGAATTCGCTTGGGATAATAAAACGCCCTTATTCTCCTGGAGCATCAAATTTTCCAAATAGTAACAACTCTTATTTCTCAAACAACTATATTCCTCATTATCAATATCCCTATATGCCTTATCATCCTTATCCTTATACCCGACTGTTCCCATGCAGAATAGTGGATATCCAAATTCTAATTTCTCACAGGGAGGAATAAATACCCCACCCCGTTCTCAATCTCCTGTTTAATCGAACAAGGAAACTTTAAACTACAATTCCCCTCGCCGCAATGGCGCAGCGACAGGCGAGGAGAAACAAGAGCGTCAGGTGAGCGTACGAATCCTAAAGAAACGCGACATATTTACCACACAAAACTCAGTCGAGAATCCCCAGTCATAGAGTTCCCATCACCAGACTTATTAGAAAAAAAGCTTAATTTTCAGTTTACACGGGAGCCGACATTAATATAATGAAAATAAACTCTTTAAACGATGATTTGCTAATAACAGAAAGTGATTCTATTGAAATTGTAGGAATAACTCCTATTAAAATCTCAACTATCGGCACACTAAGACTATCCTTATGAAATTCTAGAGTAGTTTTTCATGTAGTTTGATCTGATTTTCCAATTAATACATACGGAATCCTAGGTCGAGAATACCTTTGCCAAGAAAAGGTCGGTATATCGTTTTGGCATAATACAATAGTAACTTATTCCAACTCTACAAAACCTATCCCTTTCATCGATAAGGAATCGAAAGTCGCTCAAGAACAACTGCATGACTACAAAGGAACAGGACGAGGAAAAGTGCGTATAAAAGCTAGAACTAAATAAGTAATCACCGTAAAAGTTTTAAACAATAAAGTAAAGGAAGGATATTTACCTGTAATAAAGACAGAGGAGGGTTTAATAATAGGTGAAGCTGTCGTATCGAATTCAAACGGAAATTGCCATGCATACGCGATTAATACTACTGAAGAGGACCTAGAAGTAGAAATCGACCCACAAGAAATCTTCCCTTTTGAATATTATAATTCACCAGGAGATGATCTGGACGATTACCCTATAGACAAGGAATACATACCCTCAGAAAATAGAATAGAAGCGATTCTTGAGATTGTAGAACTAGATCATTTGAACAAAGAAGAAAAAGAGTATGCGAAAGAAATAGTTCGAGAATATCCTGACGTTTTTCACTTAACTGGAGAAACATTAACTCCCACACATATAGTGCATCATAAAATACATACAACTGACGATGTTCCTATCCATGTTCGACCATACCGACTTTCGCCTGTTCAAAAAGAGAAAGGGTAGATCGTCATAGATAGAATGTTAACGGAATGCGCAATTAGTCACTCCAAGTCACCCTATAGCTCTTCTATGGTAATAATTCCAAAAAAATTGGACCACACTGGAAAGAGAAAGTACAGAGTAGTAATAGACTTCCGGCTGTTAAATGAAAAAACCATTGGTGACGCTTATCCACTTCCAAAAATAACGGAAATATTAGACCATTTAGGAAAGGCACGATACTTTACAGTTTTGGATCTAGCCAGCGGATTTCATCAAATAGAACTGAACCCAGATGATAGATCAAAAACTGCTTTTTTATTTTTAAACGGGCACTACGAGAACATCAGAATGCCAATGGGTTTGAAAAATTCCCCCGCGACGTTCCCGCGCTTAATGGAACAAGTTCTTCTAGGATTATAAGGCGTTGAATTATTTGTCTATCTTGACGACATAGTAATTTACGCAGAAACACTAGAAGAGCATGGTAAAAAGGTAAGACGTTTCCTAAACAAATTAAAAGAAGCAAATCTTTCCACCCAACCAGAGAAAAGCGAATTCCTGTTCAAAGAACTTAACTACCTTGGCCATATAATTAGCAGTGAAGGAGTGAAACCGGACTCAAAGAAGATCGAGGCAGGGCAAAAATTTCCAACTCCCAAAAATCTCAAGAACATCGAACAATTTTTAGGTTTAGCGGGATATTACATAAGGTTTATAAAAGATTTTGCAGCGAGAACAAAACTGCTAACGAATCTTCTAAAGAAAGGAGTACCTTTCAACTGGGGACCAGATGAAGAAAAAAGTTTCAAACATTTAAGACAAGCTTTATGCAAAAGTCCTATTTTGCAGTATCCAGATTTTCAAAACCCATTTACTATAACAACAGATGCCTCAGGTTATGCCGTAGGTGCAGTACTTAGCCAAAAAAAAGAGGAAATAGACCTTCCTATTTCATATTTTTCCCATGTGTTAAACGGTGCCGAGTGTAATTACTCTACTACCGAGAAAGAATGCTTAGCAGCTTTATACGCAGTATAAAAATACCGACCCTATATTTATGAAAAGGAATTCACACTCGTTAGTGATCATGTACCTTTAAAATGGATAGATTCGGTAAAGGACCCTGGACAACGTTTAATTCGTTGGCGATTGAAATTAAGAGACTACGAATATACCTTTAAATATAAGCCTGGAAAATTAAACACTAATGCTGAAGCACTTTCTAGAAATGCGATCTTAGAAAGCCCATCGGAAGACAGTGAAAAGGAATGTAAGGAAAACCCTGCCAGGTTATTGCCGATGCAGGCCCGTCAAACCAAATAGGGCAGAGCGCAATCAGCGAAACCCCTAGCTAGAACCATGAACACCAAATCAAGGGCCAAACCTACAATCTTAACAAAGAAAGGACCATCAGCCAAAACTGATACTTCTCAGCCTTCTATCTCACTGCAAAATAGTAACGTGCAGTCTAGCTTCGAAAATAAAGTCCCTTCGGTCTTCAGTCGTCATATAAATTTATTTCGAATTACTCGTAGAAATCAATTGAAACATCCGGTAGAATTCCGTCGATATTCTACAACGTATCGGGGATATCATCGATATGCAAATCTTCTCTTGTCCTTTCGGACTGGAAGATAGCGTAAGTTTTCACATATTAATTAACTGTAATTTCTTTCTACTTTCATGTATTAATAAATAATTAATATCTCAAATCACTGTATTCTGAATTTATACAATCCGCTGGGATCGATGAAGTGCAAACGATCCGACAAAAATATCAATTGTCAGGCCTTACCAACCTGACTTTATCAGCTCATTTACCCTCCCTTACCTACCCTCTTACCAACCTACCCTCGCCTTTGCTCGGGACGTGACAAAATTATGTGCTCATTGAAAAAAATTCTGTTATTTCATGATTTTGATTAGAAAAGAAATATAAAATATTTTTGAAAACCTACAACTTTAGGTAGGTTGTTAGTGCGGTTATATGTAATTCGATGTATTCGTACAATTGTTATATTTCTTGTATTTTTCCATGTACTTAATAACTCGTTATTTGATTTCAATAAAATTCTCTCAATTGAAAAATCAGTTTATTAATTTAATTAAAACTGCCGCTTGAAATAGTTACTAGTAATACATTTACTAATTCATTTAGTAGTTGCAATACCAATTCCTTCAGTAGATATACTAATTCATTTAGTCGGTTATTCTTACACATTTAATTAGCAGATTTTCACTAATTAGCAGTGAACCAATCGAAACTATTTGAATTTGTAGAAAAATAATACCAATTAGTAGTTTTCTACCAATTCAGATTTAGCGAGTATCTCAAAAGAAACTAAATAACTAAAGCAGTCGTTTCTTTTTCCCTGGTCCCAGCTGAAAATTTCTGTAGAGGAGCCTCGGAGGATCCTGGACATGTTCCTGGCAACGAACCTGTACAGGTCATCTTGACGATTCCCGTATAGGAATTCGGCGAAGGAAACTACACGATCCTGCAACAGAACCTTTATGCAAACCAACTTTTGAATGATCCTGTGCAGGTTCCTTCACAGAGTGATTTGAGACACAGGTTCATGTACATGAATCTTGGAGAATCCTTCACATGTTGCTGGACACGAACCTGTACAGGTAATCCTGACGGTCCCTGTAGAGGAATTTGGCGAAGGAAACTATACATGATCCTGAAACGGAACCTGTATGCAAGCCAACTTTTGAATTATCCTGTACAGGTTCCTTCACAGAGTGATTTGAGGAATAGGAATAAATCTGCGATAGTTCGCTGATGGCTTGGCTCTCTCGATAGCAAGTTTGATTTTCAAGTGGGTAAAAGGAAAGCAACTTTATATCTGTCAGCAACATGAGTTTTAGCGACGGCTTTCTGTAAAGGACCCCATTCGTGTTTCTGTTTAGGAACCCACGCCTCAATTAACTTCGCAAGGAACCTGTACAGGAACCTATACTCGGTCATTTAAAGCTTCCTTTGTTGGTGCAGGTTCTATTACAGGATCATGTACAGTTTCATTAATCAAATTCCTGCACAGGAACCGTAAAGATTACCTGTGCAGGATCATGTCCAGGATCCTCCGAGATTCTTGTACAGGAATTTTCAGCTAGGGTATAATTAAAACTTTCAAATTTGCATCCACAGATTTATTTATTTATTTACATCATTAAAAATTTGAGCTCTTAATGATATTTCAGAGCCTAATCAATAATCATAGTAAGGGTAACCTACTTTTGTATTTCCCCGAAAATAATATAGATAATAGGAGAACGTGATTAAAAGCAGTCCAGTGTAGTTCAGAACAAATATGATTATTCCTGCTGGAAGTTGCATTATTGAGGAATTGATTCTTCCAATTCTCTGAAAACGTTGTAACATATTTGCGGTGCCGTACACGCTTATCATAATTATCACCCTCTCTTGGAGAGGAGAGAGGTTGAAGATATCAATGAAGGACTGCACTATCGTGTCCCTGAAATAAAAAAAAATTTAAGTTTGAAAATGAAGCACACTTGCGAAAATCAATAAGTCAACACAATTAGCTTACTACATTTAAAAAGAAACGTATTTTGTATATTCTTGGTTAAAAATTGATTTTTTTTTGCCTCAACATTTTACAGTGTGTTTGAAATTTTTTCTCTCTTTTGATTGAAAAATCTTTTTTAATTGAAAATTCAATTCATGCTGAAAAGTTGTCTATTTTTGGTTGGATTCAACTATTTTTTATTAAAAATTAAGACCTTATTTGGTTGAAATATCGACTACAACATTTTTTGTTCAGATTTCATCCTGTTTGGAATAAAAATTTAATTACTTGAAGCTTAAACTCTTTTATTGAAAATTAATTTTTTTGGTTGAAGATTCATTATTTGAACTAAAAATTCATCTCTCTGGTTGAAAAACAAGCAAGTTTGTTGAAAATTCGTTTTTTCTTTCGCTGAAAATTATTATTTTCAAAGGAAAATTCAACTATTCAAGTTGAAACTATTTTATTGTTTTTTTGTTTTTGAAAATTATTTTTTTTAACTGAAAGTGTGACAACTCTAGTTAAAAATTCTATTATTTTAGTTAAAAATTAACCTCTTTGCTTGAACATTTAAAAGTTAAACTGTTTTGTAAAAAAAATTATCTTCTTGGTTGAAAACTCATTTATTTCAGTTGAAAATTCATCATTTTAGTTGAAAATTCATAACCTTGGTTGATTTTTTGTTTTAAATTAATTTTTTAACTAAAAATTTAACAGCTCCCTTTTTGGTTTAAAATGCTTCTTTTTTATTTCGAAATTCTATTATTTGGTCAAAGGTTTGTCTTTTTTAGTTGAAAATTCATTTTCTGGGTTGAAAATTCAAGTATTTCTGTTAAATATTCATCATTTCAGTTGAAAATTAATCTTTTCAATTGAAAATGAAACTACTTGGTTGACAGTTAAACTCTTTTGATAAAAATTTATCTTTTTGGTTTATATTCCACGATTTCAGTTGAAGATTCATCATTTCAGTTGAAAATTCATTACTTGGACGGATTTTTTGTGTGTGGAAAATTAGTTTTTTACCTGAAAATTTAACTAATATATCTTTAGTGGAAAATTTAACTTTTTTAGTTCAAAATTTAACTATTTGGTTGAAAATTGATCCTTTTTAGTTAAAGTTTCACCTATTTGGGTGAGAAATCATGTCTTTTATTGAAAAATCATCCTTTTTGGTAGGAAATTGTTCTTCTTGTTTGAATTTTTTTTTTAAAATAAAACTACTTCATTTAAAGATAAACTAATTTGTTTAAAAATTCATCTTTTTGCTTCGAAATATCCAATCAAGTTGAAGATTCATCATTTTAGTTGAAAAATCATCATTTTGGTCAATTTTTTTTTCTTTTTTTTTTGAGTGGAAAATTACATTTTCAACTGAAATTTTAAACAATTTGATGTTATATAATGTTAGATTTGTTGAAATTATTAGTGTTTTTGATAAAAAATTATTAGATTTTAAAAAAGATTTACAATTTTTTAACAAATTTAGGTTATGCTCATGTGTTACGCCTGAAATTGGTATTTTCAAATGAAAATAATCAGATTTACATCTAATGATTTTTATTTTCAATAATAGAATTCATAAGCTTGAACAATTTCGGATTCTGTTAGTCTTTTCAGTCGGAAATAGACATTTTTATTAAAAAATCATTAGATTTCAAAGAATATTAATAATTTTTTACCAATTCTTAGTTACGTTGGCGTTTTTAATATAAAATTGTTATTTTTGAACAAAAATTACTGTAATTCTAACAAGATTCAAAAATTTTCAACAATTTTGGATTATTTTAAAGTCTTTTCATTTTGGAAAAAATTGAATTTTAAACAATGAAAAATAGAAGAAAATTGGGAATGGACAAAAATGTGAATTGAATCTTTAACTGTTGTAATTTCAAATTTCAAAAATTTAACCTTTGAAAATTAAACTGTTGACAAATGATTAAAATTGAAAAATTCATTTTGAGCTGTTGTAAACTCAAGAAAATAGTAGATTTCGTATTAACAAGAAGTGTTAAAAATGTAATAATTTTACATGAGAAATTAATAAATAAATATTTCGATCCATAAAAAACTGAAAAAGTCGATTAATGAAATAAATGAAATAATTGGATTTTATTCAGAAAAAAGATCTTCTCCTTTCACTCCGCTGGAATTCGAACACCAGGTCAACTGATTTCCGGTCAGGTGCTCTCTTAGAACTTTGTAATTTATGGAAAATTTATCGAAAATTTCCGAATGAGAAATGCGGCAATATGACTTGCGACAATATGACATGCCGCAATGTGTCTGACTGCATTTTAGCTAGTTTGTCTTGAATTTTGCAATTGATGGAACATTAGAGATCCCCCAGTTTGGCCAGTTTCTCTTGAACTTTACCTTTTGAATATCCTAAAGTGCCTTGAAATATGCCGAAGTACCTTGAAATATGCCAAAGTACTTTGAAATATCTCGAAGTACATTGAAATATTCTACAGTATCTTGAAATATCCTGAATTACTTACAAATAACCTAAAGTGCATTGAAATATCCTCAAGTACTTAATAATATCCTAAAGTAACTTGAAATATCCTGAAATACTTCACAATATCCTAAATTAAATTTTAATATCGTGAAGTATCGAAATATCTTGAGACCTGTTAAATATCCTAAAGTATCTTGAAATATTCAAAAGTACCTTGAAATATCCTAAAGTATCTTGAAACATGCTAAAATACATTAAAATATCCTTAAGTACTTAAAAATATCCTAAAGTACCTTGTAATATCATGAAGCACTTCAAAATATTCTGAAGTACTTCAAAGTATCCTAGAGTACCTTTAAATATCCTAAAGTACCAACAAATCTTGAGACCTGTTAAATATCCTAAAGTGTCTTGAAATATCCAGACGTACCTTGAAATAGCTGGAAGTACCTTAAAATATTCTAAAGCATCTTGAAACATCCTGAAGTACTTTGAAATATTCAAAAGTACATTGAAATATCCCCGAGTACCTTCAAATATCGTAAAGTACCGAATTATCTTGAGACCTGTTAAATATCCTAGAGTGCCTTGAAATATCCCGAAGTACCTTTTAATATATGAAAGTACCTTGAAATATCTTGAAGTACCGAGAAACATCCTGAAGCAACCTAACATATCCTGAGGCCTGTGGAGTATCCTAATTTACGTAAAATATCATGAAGTACTTTAAAATATCCTAAAATACCTGCAAATATCCAGAAGTACCTTGAAATATCTAGAAGTACCTTGCGATATCCTAAAGTATCTTGAAACATCCTGAAGTACTTTGAAATATCCTAAAGTACATGGAAATATCCTCAAGTACCTTTAAATATCCTGAAGTACCAAAATATGCCAAAAATGTGACTTTCCGTAAATGTGGCGCAAATGTGTCGAAAATAGTGATTTATATTTCTCATTGAGTCTGCTAATAAGTAAAATTAAAAATGACCTCTGATTTTGAAAAATACCAAGAAAAAATATTCAAATCTTTTTTACTTTTTTTCTATTTGTTTAAGAAGGGTGGGTTCACTCAAAAAAATATTACAAAAAAATATGTATTGAATGGAGATCTACAACTTATGTTCAAACAATTTTTTGAAATAATTAGCAATTTTGAATTTTATTTTAAAAAATAATGGTATTTCGGGCAATTTTGGCAAGATTGATAAGAAAATTTTGTTTTGATCAGAACCAAATTTAACAAACTTGCTTTTTAGTAAAAACGAACCCCAATAAATGACCCCAGTGTCCTTCATTTTCTGAAATTTCTATAAGTTTATTTAATTAAACAGACATTTCTTCATCATATTCCTACCTAATGTGAATATTATTATCAAATATAAAATTATTCACTTACCTTCCATTCTTAGAACTTTGTAATTTATGGAAAATTTATCGAAAATTTCCGAATGAGAAATGCGGCAATATGACTTGCGACAATGTGACATGCCGCAATGTGTCTGACTGCATTTTAGCTAGTTTGTCTTGAACTTTGCAATTGATGGAACATTAGAGATCCCGCAGTTTGGCCAGTTTCTCTTGAACTTTACCTTTTCCCGAATGAGAGATGCCGCAGTGTGACTTGCCGCGAATGTGAAATGCCACAATGTGACTCCCCGCAAAATTGTCTCATCGCAAATATGACTTACCGGGGGTTGGCATAATCCGGACCCAAATTTACAACCAAGAAAAATTTTCCATTCAACAGAGAAAATATAGTATCAACCAATTTTATTGACTTTTCCAGACAAATAAGCGAGATCTTCACAAAACAGGTGAATATACTTTGGAATATCCCGATGTACGCTAAAATATCCTGAAGAACCTTCAAATATCCTAAAGTAATTAAAAATATCTTGAAGCATATTTCAAATATTTCGAGGTTATTTTGTGATATCGTGAAGTATTTCGAAATATCCTAAAGTACCTTAAATGCCCTAAATTACGTGAAATATCCTAAAGTAAATGAAATATGCTAAAGTACGTAAAACATCCTGAAGTATGTAAAATATCTTGAAGTACGTGACGTAGCTCGAAGTACGTGAAACATCCTGAAATACTTCAATTACCCGTACGTTGAAACATCTTGAGGCAGCTTAAAATATCCTGACAAACCATGATATACCAATGAATATCCTGGAGTACCTGAATTATCTTGAAGAACCTGCAAATATTATGAATGACTTTAAAATATTCTGAATCACTTTGAAATATTATGAACTACTTTTAAATATCCTGAAGTACATTGAAATATCCTGAAGTTCATTGAAATATCCTCAGGTATTTTCAAATATCCTGAAGTACCTTCAAATATCCGAAAGTACCAATATATCTTGAAACCTGAACAATATCGTAAAGTATCCTGAAATATTCTGAAGTACCTTGAAATATCCTGGAGTACCTTGAAATATCTGAAAGTACCGAAACATCTTCAGACCTGTTAAATATCCTAAAGTACCTTGAAATATGCCGAAGTACCTTGCAATATCTCGAAGTACCTTAAAATAGAATGAAATACCTTGAAATATCCTAAAGTATCTTGAAATATCCTGAAGTATATTTTAAATATCTCGGGGTTATTTGTAATTCCCTGAAGTATTTTGAAATATCCTAAAGTATGTTAAATGCCCTAAACTACGTGGAATATCGTAAAGTACCCTGAAATATCCGAAAGTACCTCGAAGTATCCTGAAGTACCTTGAAATATCATGAAGTACCTTCAAATATCCTAAAGTATCTTGAAATATCCTCAAGTACTTTAAAAAAATCCTAAAGTATCTTGAAATATCCTCAAGTACTTAAAAATATCCTAAATATCCTTAAGTACATTTAAATATCCTGAAGTACTTCAAAATGTCCTAAAGTGCCTTTAACAATATCCTTAAGTACATTGAAATATCCTGAAGTACTTCAAAATGTCCTAAAGTGCCTTTAAATATCCCTAAGTAACAACATATCTTGAGATATGTTAAATATCCTAAATTACCTTGAAATGTCCAAAAGGTACTTAGAAATATCTGAAAGTACCTTGCAATATCTTAAAGTATCTTGAAACATCCTTAAGTACTTCGAAATATCCTAAAGTGGATTGAAATATCCTCAAGTACCTTTAAATATTGCGATGTACCAAAATATCTTGAGATTTGTTAAATATCCTGGAGTACCTTCAAGTATCCCGAAGTACCATGGAATATCTAGAAGTACCTAAGTTCATATCATGAAGTACCTTGAAGTATCCTAAAGTACCTTGAAATATCCTCAAGTAATTCAAAATATCCGCAAGTAACTTAAAATATCTGGAAGTACCCAAACATCTTCAGATCTGTCAAATATCCTGAAGTATCTTGAAATATGCCAAAGTGCCTTGCAATATCCCGCAGTACCTTGAAATATCTAGAAGTACTTCAAAATGTCATAAAGTGCTTTTCAATATCCTGAAGTACACCTTGAAATATCCGAAAGTACTTCAAAATATCTTAAAGTACCTTGCAATATATTAAGTATTTTGGAACACCCTGAAGTACTTCGAAATATCTTAAAGTACACTGAAATATCCTCAAGTACCTTCAAATATCCTGAAGCAACAACATATCTTAAGACCTGTTGAATATCCTAAAGTGCCTTGAAATATCCAGAAGTACCTTGAAATATCTGAAAGCACCTTGAAATATCCTTAAGTACTCTGAAATATTCTGAAGTTCTTTGAAATATCCTCAAGTACATTGAAATAGCCTCAAGTACCTTTAAATATTGTGAAGTACCAAAATATCTTGAGACCTGTTAAATATCCTGGAGTACATTGAAATATCTGGAAGTACCTCGAAATTTAATGAAGTACCTCTAAATATCCCAAGGTAACAACATATCTTGAGACCTGTTAAATATCCTAACGTACCTTGAAATATCCTGAAGTACCTTTAAATATCCTAAGGTAACAACATATCTTGAGACCTGTTGAATATCCCAACGTACCTTGAAATATTCTCAAGTACTTCAAAATATCCTAAAGTACCTTTAAATATGCTGAGGTAACAACATATCTTGAAACCTGTTAAATATCCTAACGTACCTTGAAATATCCAGAAGTACCTTGAAATATCCTAAAGTACCTTGAAATATTCTAAAGTACTTTGAAATATCCTAAAGTACCAAAGTATCTTAAGAACTGGTAAATATCCTGGAGTACCTTCAAATATCCCGAAGTACCTTGAAATTTCTGGAAGTACCTTTAAATATCATGCAATAACTTCAAATATCCTTAAGCCTCAAGATATGTTAGTTTAACATATCTTGAGGCCTGTGAAATATCCTAAGTTACGTAAAATATCATGAAATACATTAAAATATCCTAAAGTGCATTGAAATATCCAAAGTACACTGAAACATCCTAAAGAACATTGAAATATCCCAAGTACTTCATCATTCGAGTTGTCAGCCCCTCGGATCCGAATAAACAATCTACAATAATGAATTTAAATCATTTGGAATAAAAAGAGACACACTTCGCTTAACTTGAAGCTAGAATCTGAATCTTCAGTTTATAATGAGTCACAAGATAATGAACACACATTTGAACAATGTAACTCCTGATTCCGTTGGCCTGCGTAATTATGTACACAGGACCTCGTCACCAGGTTGCATGCATGGGTGAATATACCATATATACAATATAGCATACGAGTACCTGTGCCTAAGCATACGTGCACATACTCGAGTCGAAGAGGCATCCTTGTCGTTTCTCGATGGTTTACGCACGAGATTTCGCGTCCGATACCAAGCGAGTAATTCTCGGAATGCTTGCTCACATGCAAACGTGCGCCACGCCGAGGTGGTTATATTATATCGGCAGGAGGCAGGAGGCAGAGGCACCTACTCCTCAAGAGAACAACGCAAAAGGGGTAATTTGTGTTTAATTATTTAAATAAATGTAGACTATGGCGGCGACGTTCGTTACCAGGCAAATGAGTGAAACGGTAACACGCAAGCCAACCGAGAGCCTCTTTGTACTTCACGTTCAAGTCGGCCTATTAACATCGCTCATGATCATACAGATAGCAAATTTTTCTTGGAAACGCTCGTGCTAAACTTATTTTTCCACTGTGCCGTTTCCTCCTCAATAAATCGCTTCCAATTTCAACAATTTTCAATATGAATGTTCGTAACTCCCAGTTTTAAGTTGGCAATTAGAAAGACGGATTCATCTACATTGAGAAATAAAACTGATACTGGCTGACAAGGAGTGAATCTTTAAGTATGGACTTGATTTGATTTTTGCACTAAAATGAACCTGAGGTCTCACAGACCGCTGAATACAGGCATGGTGTGGTCTGTGAGACCGCACGTCCATCCGACCATACTAATTTGTCACTTTTTGCTCCAACGAGGGATAATCAGGACGTAAAATTTTTGCGTGCTCTGGGGTATCCGCATCGAGCTCAAGTTTTTTTGCGTGTGACATCTTGTGTTTTAAATACCTTGAAACAAACTGAAACAGAAATATAAAATTGTGACGCTACCGTTGATGTGCGGTCTCGCGGACCGCATATGAGCTTTCAATTGATATTACTGACAATTGATATTACACGCAGGACCACACGTCGTCCGCCTACTTCGGGGAAGCACAACTAAAGCTAAAGCTACTAATAAGAGCAGCCTCCAGGAAGGTCACAAATCGAAACCATAGTACGGTATGTGAGACTGCACATCGATACTTAAAAAGTTTAACCTGTGTCCATGGTTTGTTGGAAGGATTACTAGGCTCAGCTAGTTAAACGAACTAGAGAAGTTTTGATTAAATTTAGGAGTATACCTGATCATTTCAAATAGTTTTTACGTCAACTCAGCTGTGATTAACATTGTAACTTTAAAAAATAAAGAATAGTGCCGTCAAACAGGGTAAATTCGGACATGTGGGGTAAATTCGGACACTCCTAAATTCTCTAAATTGATAGGATAAATTACTCAAAACTCTTCCAAGAATGTGGAATCAGCCCAAGCCTTAACTGGTTCTAGGTTCCGGTTAAAACCACCCACCTTAAATAATTTAAACTATCAATTTAGGAAAGTCCGAATATGCCCCACATGTCCGATTTTACATCGTTTACCGGTGATTTGAACAAGAATATTTTGTAAAATCATTCTGATTTTGAAAGTTAGTTTGACCACAAATGTGTTCAACTTAACTACTCTCAAATAGTAAACCTAAGTAAGTTAAATGATTATTTCAACCTTTTCACTCAATCACATTTGTTCTGAATTTCAATGTAATAATTATAATCATAAGGTAATATTATTTTAATAGTAATGTCTATTTTTATTTTCGTGTTTTTATTTTTTCAAATCATCAATCATCACATATTTTTATTATATATAACTACGGTAAATACATATTTCTGGCTAACTTGTAAACTTGCGAACTAATTTCCATTGTGGGATAATACGCAATGCGGCACTTAGCGATATTTGCCCTACACTCCTGAAAATTTCAAATCCAAAATTTACTATCAAAGGTAATATTGATTTAAAATTATCAATTTCTTTTTCACGAATTACACTCAACTCCCGATATAAGAACCCCCGGCTTGCGATACTCCTGGTATTAATGTCCTGGCAGTTTCGTGATCAGAGGAGCCGCGGGACCGAGAGAGAGGCGGTGCTCAATCAAGCGTGATAGACAGCATGAGGACCGCATGAGGACTCTTGGTTATAAAAATATTTGTTCGAATTAATCAATTGTGTATTGTCTATTTGAATAACGATTTCTGCTAATAAAATAGATCACTATCCAATTGGAAAAAAAATTTTATTCCGAATAATAATTATTTATCTGGAAAAAATATTTCTTTCACTCAAAAAAATCTTAAAATACTTGATCCAATATTTTAAACAACCGATTTAATTGGAATCAGGAAATATTTCATACAAATACAATATAACTATTTCTTTAAACCTCATTTTTTTTAGTGTGGTTCATTTTTTTCATTAGAATCGTAAACAGACACTAAGAAATGTAATAATCTGAGAAAATGTGGAAGCGTTGAAAAAAATCTCTATCGGACTTTTTACCAAAATGTTTACTTTCCAACAAAGTAAATTAATTTTCAACCAAAAATATGAATGTTCAACCAAGAAGATTAATTTTTGCTAAAGAAGATTAATTAATTAAAAAAAATAGTTTAATTTTCAACCGAAGAGATAAATTTTCAACTAAAATACTGCATTTCCAGAAAAAAAAAAAAAAATGAATTTCCTTCCAAGGGAAAAGAATTTGTAACAAAATACATGAATTTTCAACAATATAATAGTCAAGTTTTTAATTAAAAAGAGGATTTTCGAAGCGGGAATCCTAATTTTCTACCAAGAAATACAAAGTTTTAACGAAATACATACATTTTTTAACTAAAAAAGACAAATTTACACGAAAAATAAGATTAGTTTAATTTGCAGTAGAAAAATTTATTTCAAATAAAAAAGAAAAAGATTTTTTTACAATATAGTTGAATTTTAAACCAAAGAAATTATTTTTCTACAAAAATAGTTTAATTTTCAACCCAAAAAGACAGTTTTTAGATGAAACAGTTGCAATTTCAACTATAAAAAACTTACTTTTTGACAAAGTTGTTGCAGTTCCTAGAAAGTAGATTAATTTTTACTAAATAGTTGAATTTTTAACCAAAATCACGAATTTGAACGAAGGAGACTAATTTTATAACGAAAAAAACGAAGTTTCAACCAAATACATGAATTTGTAACTAAAAAAGACCAATTTTGAGCCAAAAATGGAATAGTTATATCTGCAGTTATGAAAATTAATTTTCAAAAAAAAAATTAACAAATTTCCAACAAAATATTTGAAAACTATTCTCTGCACTAAAAGTTATTTAATTGGATTATCTGAATTAATTCGAATTACCTGCAGTACAAATAGATTACTCTGGATTAAAAATGGATTATTCTTGGTTATAGGTGAATTAATCTGGATTATAGGTGGATTAAACTGGATTATAGGTGGATTGATCTTGATATGTGGATTACTTGAATTACTTGAATTAATCCGAATTATTTGGATTACAAGTGGATTATTATTGCGGATGATAAATGAATTACTGCGGATATCAAATAGACTACTTTGGCTCATAAGTGGATTACTCTGAACTAATTCAATTACTTCCGATTATGATTGGATTAAACCGGATAACACTGGCAATTCTTCGATGGAACATGCAAAATATGGAAATTTCCAACTGAAAAAAAATTTCTAGAAGGTGAATGAAATTCAAAATTCAAAAATGGAACGAAAAAGTATCTCCCTGTATGAAATGGAACCGAATATCGGCCTTCCATCAAGGATACTCTTGACACCGAGAAAGTGTCGATGAGGTTTGCATAGGAATTTCATTGGCTGGCAGGAACGTATTCTGACGTTCAAATGTTTTGATTGGGCTAAATGCATACTCATAGTATTCAGTACCTGACACTGATTTAACATGCACAATACACCTCGAACCATACACAAATACCACCCAGCTGATTATGCAAATGCTATTGAAAGTCGTTTCCTAATGTTGTTACGTGACAAAGCTCTGTGATGTCTTAGGTAAATGAACCTTAATTTGCATAGGAATAACTCAGCATTAAAGGAAAGAACAATATCCTATCTAAAAAATCAGGCAAAGTAGGCGCCTTGCGCCTGCAAAAATGGGTTTCGTAGCCTATCCAGACTTAAATAAGTCGTTCAAACCTCCCCCTTCCCTACTCCTCCAACATTCTCATAGTTCCCCTCTTCCCCCTTACTTCCCCACCCCTCCCCACACTTCAGTCTACGCTTCACCATCCTTCCTCAACTTCTTCCTTATTTATTTCTCGCTCTCCTCACTAACTCCTTTATTTCCCTTCAACACCCCTACTTACCCAGCCCTCATTTTCCACCATTTTTCCTACCCTCCCTACACTCATTTCCCCTCACGTTACCTTTTTCCTTCATTCTCCCTTAATTCCCCTACTTACCTCCCTTCACTTCCCTTTATTTCCTTTAACTGCTTAACTTACTCTACTTTCGCTCCCCTCTTATCCTCTACTTCCTCTCCCCACACTTCAACCTTGGCTACCCCACCCTTCTCCAAGTTCTTCCTTATCTACTTTTTCCTCTCCTCACTTACTGCCTCATTTCCCTTAAACTCCTACTCACCCTACCCTAATTTCCTCCAGTTCTCCGAGTTCCCCTACACTGATTTTCCCTCACGTCCCCTACTTCGTCTTCCTTCATTTCCCCTTGCTTCCCCTACTTACCATCTAATAATTTCCTTAACTGCTTAACTTACTCTACTTCCGCTCCCATCTTTTCTCCTCCCCTCACTTCAACCTTCGCTTCCCCACCTTTCCCCAAATTCTTCATCTGCTTCTTCCTGTCCTCACTTATCCCCTAATTTCCCCTCAATTCCTCTACTTATTTTAATTTAAAAATTGCCTAAGGCGACATTCATAATCTACGTTACCGATTTTCGGCTATTTTTGCTCCCCCCCCCCGTTAACAACAGTAGTTATGTCTCCCTCCCCCCACCCGGAAAATTCTCTTAAAACATAATAAATAGGGTGATTTTTTTACAAAAATAAGGAAATAAATATTTTTAAATAAACTTAATTTAAATACCATATTATTGAAGTGAATATGAAACACTTTACATTCCTATGATTTTAAGTAGAAATATATTGAACTTTCAAAAAAATAGTTCAATTTTCAACCAACAGAGATTTTCTACCAAATGAGATTTATTTTTAACACAAAAATACGAATCTTGAACAACAATAAAGAATAGTTTTTAACAAAACAGTTGCTTTCACAGCCAAATAGTTGATCTTTCAACCAAAAGACATGCGTTTTTTAACCAAATAGTTTAACTTTCAGCCAAGTAGTGAAATTTTCAAACAAAAAAGTCAAATGATTTTGAAGGCAGTAGAATTTTTGAACAAAAAGTTAATTTTCAACCAAGAAAGAAAAATTGTCAACAAAGAAAGATGAATTTTTTAGAAGACAGTTAAATGTTCAATCCAGAAAGTTGAATTTTCAAGAAAAAGGTCATTATTGACCAAGAAAGATGACTTTTCTACCATAAAAGTTGAATTTTCTACCAAAAGAAGAATTTACAAGTCGAATTAAATGAAAAGAACGAATTTTTAACAAAATATTTGAATCCTTAACCAAAGAGGTGAATCTTTAAAAAATAAATCTTTAACAAATTATTTCAACTTTCTACCAAGCAGTTGAATTTTCAACCAAAAAGCTGATTTTTTAACTAAATAGTCAAGTTTCAACTAAAAAATTATTTTTTCACAAAGAAGATTAATGTTCAACAAAGAAACACGATTTTTAACAAAATTCATCCATTTTTATTAAAAATGTTACATTTTAGAGCCAAAAGGACAAATTATCTTGATAAAAAATTTAATTTTTATACCCAATGGTTACATTTTCATAAAAATAGTTTCATTTCTTACCGATTTGAATTTTAAGCGAAAAAGACGAACTTCCTACAAAAAAAATAATAATTTACAACCAATAGGATTAATTTTTGACCAGACAGGACGAATTTTAACAAAATACATGAATTTTCAATCAAATATATCAATTTTAGACAAAGGATTAAATATTTACTTTTTTATTTAAAAAATTATTTCTTAAATAAAAGAAAAGGTTATCAACAAAAAAGTTCAACATTTAACCCGAAAGTTGAATTTTCTAGAAAAGAACGAATTTAAAAAAAATCGATGAATCCTTAACCAAAGAGGTGAATCTTTAAAAAATGAATTTCTAACAAAGTATTTCGACTTTCAACCAAGCAGTTAAATTTTTAACCAAAAAGATTATTTTTTTCAACGAAGATTAATATTCTATCAAAAAACACGATTTTTAACAAATTCATCCACTTTGACCAAAAATGTTGAATTTTAGGGCCAAAAGGACAAATTATCTTGATAAAAAATTTAATTTTTATACCCAATAGTTACTTTTTCATAAAAATAGTTTCATTTTTTACCAATTTGAATTTTTAAGCGAAAAAGACAAACTTCCTACAAAAAAGAAATAAAAATAATTTACAACCAATTGGATTAATTTTTGACCAAACAGGACAAATTTTAAACAAAATACATGAATTTTCAATTGAATATATCAATTTTACACAAAAAATTATACATTTACTTTTTTTGTTAAAAAAAATTTCTCAATTAAAACAAAAGGTTATCAACAAAAGAGTTCAACATTTAACCCGAAAGATGCTTTTTTAGCCAAGAAGATAACATTTCTAAACATGGAATAGTTACATTTTCGATTAGAGAGATTAATTTAAAAAAAAAATGAATTTTCAACAAAGTAGTTTAACTTTTAACAGTCTTAACCAAACAGAAATTGGTGACAGAAAAAGATGACTCATTGAAAAAATAGTTGCATTTTCAGAAAAATTAATTAATTTTCAACCAAACAGGAGAAAGTTTGACAAAACGAGATGATTTCCGAACGAACAAATATAAAAGTAGACTTTTTAATCAAAAGTGGTTGAATTTCCTTATTGGGTTCTATTAATTTAGTTTGCATTTATCCGCAAAAACAAGAAAAAGGAACAGGATAACCTTTTTCAAAACAGAAAAAAAAGAATTCTTTGCTAAAATTGATCATCAACTACAAACTACTTTATTATAAATTCATTTTTTTGTAGTTGAAGGTTAATCATTTTAGTTAAAAATTTATTTCTTTGACCGAAAATTTAACAATTTTGTTGAAAATTTGTTGATTTTTCTGGTTAAAAAATTAGCTATTCTATTTTTTGTGGAAAATTTATCTTTTTCAGTTTAGAATTCAACTATTTGGTTGAAAATTAACTTTTTTGTTGACACCTTATATTTTCGCTTTTTTTGTTGTTGTTGAAAGCTAATTTTTTGTAATAAAATGGAACTATCGCATTTTTTGTTAAAAAGAGATCCTTTCTAGCTTAAAAATTCAACCATTTGGTTGAAAATGTATGTAATTTATTGAGACTTCTTCTTTTTTGGTAGAAAATTAATCTTCTTAGTAGAAAATTCAACTAACTGGTCAAAAATGTATTTATTTTGTCGAAAATTAGTTTTTTGTTGTTGTTGAAAATAAATCTTCTTAGTTGAAAATTACACTACATACTTGGATCAGAGTTGACGTATGTTGTTGAAAATTCGTCTTTTTAGTAAAAAATTAATCTTCTTGTTTGAAAATTCATCTTTTTGGTTGATAATTCATCGAATTAATTCAAACTGTAACAACTTTGTATAACGCTTAGATTTTTTGATTGAAAATTCAAAATTTTAAATGAAATTTGTTATCTTTATTGACTAAAAAATCTTCCGTGGTTGAAAATTTAACTCTTTTGGTATAAATTTCATCTTCTTTCGTTATAAATGTAACTTTTTGGGTGAAAATTAATCTGTTTTGTTTGCAGATTCAACTATTGTGTAGAAAATTTGTAATTTTTGGTTCAGTTCAACTGTTTTTGATTTAAAATGAAAATATTTCGTTGGTTCAAATATCAACTGCTACATTCTTTGTTAAAAATTCATCTTCTTTGGTTGAAAGTTTAACTACTTGGTTAAACATTTTTTATCTGTTCAGTCGTAAGCTCATCTTTTCGGCTTGAAGATTCAACATTTTGAATGAAATTTTTTTTCTTTATTGACTGAAAAATCTTCCGTGGTTGAAAATTCAACTCTTGTTGAACATTATTTTTTTTCGTAAGAAAATTAATCTTTTCTGGTATAATTTTCATCTTTGTTAGTTAAGAATTTAATTATTTGGTTGAAAATTGATTAGTTTTATTTAAGGATTAAACTATGTTGTTGAAAATTCTTCTTTTTTGGTTAAATTTAACTGTTTTTGATTCAAGAAGAAAATCTTTGTTTGGTCAAAATATCAAATATCACATTGTTAGTTAAGAATTCATCCGTTTTGGTTGAGAGTTCAACTATTCGGTTAAAAATTCATTTATTTTGTAGAAAAGTCGTCCTTTTTGAGAAAATCAATCTTCTCATATGCAAATTCAACTAGTTGGTTTAAAGGTGATGTAGAAAATTTTTCTTCTTGGTTGAAAATTCATCTTTGTGGTTGAACATTCAACTATTTAATTAGAAATTTAACTGATTTGTAGGCAGCAAGCGAATTAATGATAAAGTTCAATTTTCTCAGGAATAGCTAAAATCAAAATTCTATTTCCTGCCTTCATTGTCTGCGCGCTTGACTTAATATAAATGTTCATCCGCAGCAATCAGTAACCATCAGTAACGCAAGGAATGAAAAGTAATTAAATCCTTAATTTTTATCAGCTAAAAAAAGTGAATTATCATTCAGAGGCATTTTATTAGCTAATTGTTCTCTCTTCCTGAAGGAAAAAAAAAGTTAAGTTACGCTAATCACTGGCCGGTACGCTATGGAATAAGACGATTCCTCGAATTTAATTACGCGGGCGTATCGACGTCTCTCACGAAAGCACGCAAACAATTTATTTATATTTATTCCTCAATTCCTATGAATTTATTCGTGGGAGGAGAGAACGAGTAAAACCACTCGGACCTCGAGGAAAATGTAGAATCTCGTTTTTCGGCAAATTTTCCCAATGGGAAAGTCTCACCCTCGCCCTTATTCCCTTTTTTCCTTTTCTCGGTTGCGTTCCAGATTTTAGAGAGCAGAGAGCAGGCAAGTTGAAACCTTCTTCCAATAAAACTTCATTAGGCATTTTCTCATTTTATTACATTTAGACATTTCTTCACCGCAGTCACTTAGTGAAATTGGAGAGTTTATTAAAAATGCTGTTAAATAGTGTAAAAAATGTCAGAAAAGCTTAAAATTTTAAAATAATTATATTTATGTCAATCCTTTTCAATTTGTTTTTGATTTAACTTACGAATTTTTAACCAAATAGTTCAATTTCAAACTAGAAAGATGAATTTTCAACCAAGAGGATTAATGTTTTACGAAAAGAGTCAAATTCTCCACAAAATGCACGAATTCTTAATCAAATAGTTGAATTTTCAACTAAAACAAATGGTTTTGAATCATATAGCATTTCACCCCTGCTATTTCTCATGCTGAATAACTCTGTACTTCTACTTTCCTTCATATTGATCAACACCAATTTATAAAACAGTTTCTTGCTTCCTTTAAAATCGATTTGCATTCCATCACGCATTACCAGACATTCTTTCTAGAACCGCAGTACCACACACTTCGGTCGCACTTTTAATGAAGATATCCCGGAACATAGTCCATGTGCCTTATATATGCTTTGATTCGCGTTTGTTTCGTCTTTTTGGTTCTCTTTCTTCTGCATCCTTGATCTAAGTTCAGTTTTGACACTAGAAGGTAATGATCAGTATTGTATTCAGAACCCCTCGTAACTCTTTTTTTAAATTAAGTAGCTGGTCATCGTAGGGTGGAGAGTCTAGTTATAACGTAAGTCTCACCAAACTTCGGTTAACAGTGGGGAAGTGTAGGGACAGAACTGAAATAAACTAAATTGTACACATACGGGAACATAATTTAAACATAATTACATAGAAATTGACCGAATGACTTTGAACTTTATAATTTTATAAGAAATAAAATCACATATATTTATGTAATTCAACTGTATATTTTCCTCATTGCAGAATATAATTTTTCATCTGAAGTTGGATTGAAATGTTAAAAGCAGATAAAAGTTATGTCCAATGGTCATTGCGTATAGAAAAAACTGGAGTTTCTATTAGAAACAATTTTTTGTTCCTAAGGAGTTACAACAAGAAGGAACCCCTCTTGCTGAAAAGTAATCCAAAACGATGAATTCGTTTCAAAGGAGGCTTCAGTCAGACCTCCAAAGGAACCCAATTTTAATAGAGATTTCTTTCAAAGAACCTATTTTTCGCTTTGCCCTCTTCGCAATTAGAATAAATACAATGACTTGATAAATATTATTTGCAGGTTATGTCGCAAACTTGCATACGTGAAGGCGTGTTCACATGTAAGAAACTTTCTGTTTTAAGTTATCGGTGGATAACTGTAAATCGATCCCTAACTTACCATCCCCACTTTGCAAGCTTTTGGTTTGTGAATGCGCCTTCATGTTATTCTATTCAAGAGCCTCCAAAGGAAGCCTTTTGGGTCTTCACAGGTTATTATCTGCTTTTAACATAATACATTTAATTTTTGTGTAATGCAAATTGCCTGTAACGTTTTCATCCGTCTTCGAATCACAAAAAGGAAATTGTATTTTAATCTCACAATCACTTGCGCCCATGATCCCCAGAATTAGATGATGCTTCTGGTAGAACATAAAGTCTGAATATACCATATTCTGGAGCTCTTTCTAAAGTAATTATCTTTTTAGTCGAATTTTCTACTATAATTATATGACCCCACTCGTCAAATAGTGGATAGATAACATGATTGACTCCTCTTCCAACCACTATATTAAGAATGTCTATGAACTTTACTTTGTTTCGGAGTTCACGTGGACGATTATTTGTGTCCAGATAATAATAACCATTATACTCGAGTTCTGTAAACGTAAGTTCTTCGGTAACAGTAAGAGGAGGAAGTTTTATTCCGCTTTCGAAGTAGGGTTGTAACTGCTGTAGATTGATGCAAACTGAAACAGGGGGAAAATGTTTTTTTTATATAAATCAGTCTTGTAGTAGTTTAACATACATATCGCGCCAAAAACTACGTTTTGTAACAGCTGAAGAGGGGGGGGGGGCAGAAGAAGTAACAAACTTAGATAACATTTAGTACGTTTACTGATGGTAAATTTGAAAAAATGTTGTGAAAGTTGGCCCTGTAATGCTACAGTTCGATAATAACTTATTAAATTTGAGAAGCACTTTCATATTTCAGACTTCACACTCATTTCCCTATTCCCTTCTTTTCCCTCTTTTTTTAAAGGAATTCTTCTTTCTCCACTTGCACACTAAACTCCCGATATAAGACCCCCCGGTTTACGGAATTTCTAAAGCTGATGGCCTCCGCAGTTTTGTGATGAGAGGAGCCGCGCGACCGTAAGAGAGGATGTGCTCAGTCAAGCGTGAAAAACAGCTCGAGCGCTGCACTCTCAGCGCGTTAGTTGCATCAGCTTGCGTCATGCGTCCAAATCCAAGAAAAACGTTTCATGCAACCATGCCTGTTTGTTTAACAATTCAATTATTTCATTTTTAGAAAGTTATTCTTCTTGGTTAACAAATTCTCTTTTTTGGTTAAAAATGCAACTTTTTGATTGAAAAATAATCTGGTTTGGTTCAGAACTAAATGCTTTGTTGAAAATTCTACTTTTTTGTTTGAATTCAAATGTTTTTTATTTCAAATTGTAATATATTTTGGTAGAAATATTAAGTATTACATGGTTTGTTAAGAATTCATTTTCATTGGTTAAAAAGTCAACTACCTGGTTGAAATTTGAACTACTTTGTTAAAAATTCATTTTTTTAAATGAGAATTCATCTGTTTGGTTATCAATTTTAACTATTAAATTTTTAGAAAATTATTATTCTTGGTTAAAAAATTATATTTTTTGGTTGAAAACGCAAATTATTGATCAAACATTAATCTGGTTTGGTACTGGAGTCAACTGTTTTGTTAAAAAATTCTACTTTTTTGTTTAAATTAAAATGTTTTTTATTTCAAATTGTAATATTCTTTGGTAGAAGTATTAAGTATTACATTTTTTGTTGAGAACTCATCTTCATTAGTGACAAATTCAACTACCTGGTTTTCAAATATTTTGTACTAAAGAAATGTCCAGGTATCTGAAAATTTTTTGAAGAATTTGAATCGAATAGTTGAACTTTGGAACAAAAAAACATATTTTCAACCAAATGTTTTATTATCTTTAATTTTTCCAAAAAAGTGGAATTTTTAACAAAAAACTTATTTTTTTCACCAAAAAAGATGTCTTTTCTAATAAAATATGCATTTTCTACCAAATGACTAATATTCAGCCTGTTGTATCAAACGGAAAAACTGTTTTTGAACAAAATAGGTGAATCCTCGACCAAATCGATGAATTTTTAAATAAAAAAAATTAATTTTAATTTAAATAGTTGAAATTTCAACTAAAAAAATATATTTTTCTAACCAAATTGTTCAATCCTCAACCAAAAAGCTGAATTTTTCACAAAATTTATTTATTTTCTGCTAAAAATTTCAAAAATTTGTATCAAAAATTACGAAGGATAAAGTTCTATCCAAAAGCAGAATAGTTAAATTTTCAGATAAAAAAAATTAAAAAAAAAAAAACAAATGTTTAACAAAAAAGCTAAATTTGTAGTCAAAGAGATGAATCCTAAAGAAATTAATTGTCAACATAGTAGTTTCAATTTTAGCCAAATACATACATTTTTAATGCAAAAAGATGAATTTTGAACTGAATAGTATAACGTTTAACAAAAAAAAATGAATTTTTGATCAAGTAAATTAATGTTTTACCAAGAAAGAAGAATGTTTCACCAAATGCATCATTTTCCAATAAAATTGTTAACTTTTGAATTAAATGTTATATTTTTATTAAAATGGTTCAATTTAAAACAAAATAGCAAATAATATGAATTTTTAATCAAGATGATGAATCTTTAACAAACAAAATTAATCATTCAGGAAGAAGTTTATTCTTAAACCATGTCATTTATTTTTCAACCAAAAAAGAGTGAATTCTGAACGAAAACAAAGTTCAATCCTCAATCAAAACAGGTTAAATTATAGCCAAACAGTTACATATTCAAAAAAAAGGATGATCTCTTAACCAAGAAGATTAATTTTCTACTAAAAAGAGGAATTTTAAAGACAATAGAAAATTTTATAATTAAATAGTTGAATTTTCAACCAGAAAATATAAATGTTCAATTATGGATATCGATTTTGAACCGAAAGTGTAGTAGTTACATTTTTTGTTAAAACATTATACCCTAATAAAAAAAACTGAATTTTCAACTAAATAGTTTAATTTTTAACTAAAGAGATAAATATAAAAAAATTAATTTTCAACAAAAGAATGAAGTTTTAATGAAAAAAAAATGATTTATAAAGAAAGTTCAACTTTCGATCAATTAGTTGAATTTTTGACCAAAAAATATGAAATCTTAATCAAAAGAGATGAATCATTGAACCAAAAGATGAATATTCAACAAGAGTTGAATTTTGAAGAAATAAAAATTTTTGAGACAATAATAAAAAAAATTGCATAAATTTTCTTTGATTTGCAAGCCAAAAAGAAAAGATTTTTACAAGAGTGTCGAATTTTCAACTAAATAATTGAATTACTTACCAAAAAGATGAATTTATAACCAAGAAGATAGACTTGATAATAAAAAGACGAATTCTCAACAAAATACATAAATATTTGACCAAATAGTTGAATTTTCAACAAAGAAGATTACCTTTCGAGCAAGTGGGACGAATTTTCAACAAAAAACATCAATTTTTAACTTGAAAGTTGAATTTTTATACTATAAAACATTAATTTTGAATAAAAATGGAATTGTAAAATTTTCATGCCAAAAGATGAATTTTCTACAACAAAGTTGATTTTTCAACCAAATAGTTGAATTATCAGTTTAAAACAGTTGAATTCGCTCAAAAAAAAGGATTATCAAAGATACTTGAATTCTCAACTAAAACAGAATTATTTCTAACCAAAAAGTTGCAATTTGAACAAACAAACAAAAAATAATTTTCTTCCAAACAGACGAATTTTCAACAAAATACATAAATTTTAAATCAAATAGTTCAATTTTAAACTAAGAAGATTACTTTGCTACCAAAACAGCAACATTTTTACCAAATTGTTTAATTTAAAAAAATTAATGTTTAACTAAAATAGTGAATCTTCAATTAAAAAATTAATTTTTGACAAAGTAGTACAACTTTCAACCAAAAAGTGGAATTTTTTTACGAATTTGTTGAATATTTCATCTGAAAATTTGAACTTTTCACGAAACAGTTGAATTTTTTATTTAAAAAGTTAAATTTTAACCGAAAGCTGCATTTAAACAAAAAAAAAAATTATACAATAGGTAATGAATTTTCAAATCAAAAAGGTACTAAAAGTGCAATAAAATTATTAAATTTTCAAGTCAGAAAGACGTATTTTCAACAAAGCAAATAAAATATAATCCAAAAAGTTTATAAAATTTTAATTAAACTTTTTAATAAGAAAATATTTAAATTTTCAACCAAACAGTATAATTAAAAAAAACAAAAAAAAACAAGATGAATTCGGAACCATAAATATAATAGTGGACTTTTAAACCAGAAATAATTGGATTTTCTTATTGGGTTCTATCAATTCAATTTGTATTTAAGCGAAAAAATGAGAAAAAGCGTAAGTTTCTTGAAAACAGAGGAAATAATAGGGTAATAGGGGAAGTGTCTAAAGTCTAAATTATGAAAGTACTTTTCAAACTTATCAAGTTATTAAAAAAGTTTAATAAAAAACGAGATTGCGTAATACTTGTAACTTTATTCAAGCAGTAAAAAGGAATATGAATTATTTACACTCTTCATCCATATCACCTTACTTTGTTTACTTGAAACATAATCTCTGTACACTGACGCAAACGTCACGAAATTCGATAAAATATTACAGCTCGCACCTGAAAAACAGCACGTATCCTTTAGGTCGAAAACAACCGATAAAAAAAATTACTTTTCTACAAAAAATGAATTTTTAATCCAAAAGGACGGATTCTCTATCCAAGAAGACAAATTTTAAATAAAACAGTTATTTTTTAAATTAACATCGAAAAGAAATCTATTTTATCATGAATAATTTTATGCAAAATGAGCATGAAAAAGATTCACAATTAAAAAAACAGTTCATATTTTCAATTATTCTCTTAAAACTTCTAAATATTTTTTAAAATGATTCAAATTTTTCTAAAAACTGTAATAAAATTATGCATAATTGAACAAAATTGCCTTAAAATCTTCCAGATTCTTTTTCGATAATTTTGGAAGTCTTCTAAAATGGTTTGAAATATTTTCAAATATTCTCTTAAAATTAATTTTTCAAAATTAAAAATTATTTAAATTTTCATAGGAATCTTCAGAAAACCTTTTTGCTATTTTCAAACCTTTCAAAATTCTTGACACAATGTTAAATTTTATTATTCGAAATGTTCATAAATCTTCATTTTTTAAAGAAATTTTTCTGAAATATTTTCATATTTTAAATTATTTCTTCAAAACTTCTAAATATTTTTTTATATGATTTAAATTTTTCCTAAAATTGTATTAAAATTATGCATAATTAAAAACAATTGCATTAAAATCTTTCAGATTCTTTTTTGATAATTTTGGGAATCTTCTAAAATGTTTTGAAATATTTTCAAATATTCTCTTAGAATTTATTTTTCAAAATTTTAAATTATTTTTTATTTTCATAAGAATCTTACAAATATTTTTTCATTATCTTGAAACCTGATAAAATTCTTGAAACACTTCTACATTTTTTATTCGAAATTTTCAAAAGTTTACATTTTTTTAAATCTTTTGAAATTTTTTTTTTTTTTCAACATATTTTTTTAAATGATTCGAATTTTCCTTGATATCAACAACAAAATCTGCATTATAAAAAAAATTGTCTTGAAATCTGCCGGCTTCTTTTTTGATAATTTTTGAAATCTTTAAAAAAATTTCAAAATCGTTTTAAGTATTCTCTTAAAATTAATTTTTCTAAATAAAAAATTATTTTCAATTTTTGTAAGAATCTTTAGAAAATTTTGTTATCATCTTGAAACTTTTCAAAATTCTTGAAACAATTTTTAATATCATATTCGAAATGTTAAAACATCTTCATTTTTTAAAGACATTGTTTTGAAATATTTTCATATTTTAAATTATTTCTTCAAAACTTCTAAATATTTTGTTATATGATTTAAATTTTTCTTAAAATTGTATTAAAATTATGCATAATCAAAAACAATTGCATTAAAATCTTTTAGATTTTTTTTTATAATTTTGGGAATCTTCTAAAATGTTTTGAAATATTTTCAAATGTTCTCTTAAAATTAATTTTTCAAGATTAAAAATTATTTATTATTTTTATAGGAATCTTCAGAAAATTCTTTTATTATCTTGAAACCTTTTAAAATTGTTGAAACACTTCTAAATTTTTGGTTTGAATATTGTACATATACGTTCTTTTAATCAAATTTTTAAAAATCTTTTTAAATTTTCTTCAAATCTTACGGCTTCTTTTTTGATGATTTTGGAAATCTTTTGAAAATTTTCAAAATCGTTTTAAGTATTCTCTTAAAATTCATTTTTCAAAATAAAAAATTATTTTAAATTTGGCAGGGATCTTCAGCAAATTTTGTTATTAGCGTGAAATCTTGCAAAATTCTTGAAACAATTTTAAATTTTCTATTCGAAATTTTCATAAATCTTCACTTTTAAAAGATATTTGTTTGAAATATTTTCACATTTTAAATTATTTTTTCAAAACTTCTAAATATTTTTTAAAATGATTCGAATTTTTATTAAAATTGTATTAAAATTATGCTTCATTGAAAACAATTGTCTTAAAATCTTCCAGATTCTTTTTTGATAATTTTGAAAATCTTCTGAAATGATTGGAAATATTTTCAAATATTCTCTTAAAATTAATTTTTCAAGATTAAAAATTATTTTTTATTTTCATAGGAATCTTCAGAAAATTCTTTTATTATTTCGAAACCTTTTAAAATTGTTGAAATACTTCTTAATTTTTTGTTTGAATATTATATATATACGTTCTTTAAGTCAAATGTTTTTAAATCTTCTCAAATTTTAAATTATTTGTTTTAAACTTCCAAATATATTTTTTTAATAATGCAAATTTTCCTTAAAATCAACAACAGAATCTGCATGGTAAAAAAATTTTCTTGAAATCTTCCAGCTTCTTTTTTGATAATTTTGGA